>CM035786.1:4233946-4236446 GCA_020466265.1 Siphamia tubifer | reverse complement strand
TCCACTTAGGCGTAGTGTCTCCATATAGAATTGGCCCAATTAGAACCTTTCAATGACACCAGTATCACATCAGTTGCTATGGTAACGTCACTAATATCGGCCCAATATATTGATCTGTCATTACTTGGTTTCTTTAGTGACATCACTTTAAACTTAATGTGGCTTTAACCCTTTTGTTCAGACATTAATATTCTAATATTTTTTCACAGGGATTATCCAGATTAAAAATCAGTTTAGTTCATTTTTTAGATGATTGGGAGTACGTACATATAGGGTTAGGGTCAGGGGTACGTACATATGGGGTTAGGGTCAGGGGTACGTACATATAGGGTAAGGGTCAGGAGTACGTACATATAGGGTTAGGGTCAGGAGTACGTACATATAGGGTTAGGGTCAGGTGTACGTACATATAGGGTTAGGGTCAGGGGTACGTACATATGGGGTTAGGGTCAGGGGTACGTACATATAGGGTAAGGGTCAGGAGTACGTACATATAGGGTTAGGGTCAGGGGTACGTACATATAGGGTTAGGGTCAGGGGTACGTACATATAGGGTTAGGGTCAGGAGTACGTACATATAGGGTTAGGGTCAGGAGTACGTACATATAGGGTTAGGGTCAGGAGTACGTACATATAGGGTTAGGGTCAGGAGTACGTACATATAGGGTAAGGGTCAGGTGTACGTACATATAGGGTTAGGGTCAGGAGTACGTACATATAGGGTAAGGGTCAGGTGTACGTACATATAGGGTTAGGGTCAGGGGTACGTACATATAGGGTTAGGGTCAGGTGTACGTACATATAGGGTTAGGGTCAGGGGTACGTACATATAGGGTTAGGGTCAGGAGTACGTACATATAGGGTTAGGGTCAGGAGTACGTACATATAGGGTAAGGGTCAGGTGTACGTACATATAGGGTTAGGGTCAGGAGTACGTACATATAGGGTTAGGGTCAGGAGTACGTACATATAGGGTTAGGGTCAGGTGTACGTACATATAGGGTTAGGGTCAGGTGTACGTACATATAGGGTTAGGGTCAGGAGTACGTACATATAGGGTAAGGGTCAGGAGTACGTACATATAGGGTTAGGGTCAGGAGTACGTACATATAGGGTTAGGGTCAGGAGTACGTACATATAGGGTTAGGGTCAGGAGTACGTACATATAGGGTAAGGGTCAGGAGTACGTACATATAGGGTTAGGGTCAGGAGTACGTACATATAGGGTTAGGGTCAGGAGTACGTACATATAGGGTTAGGGTCAGGTGTACGTACATATAGGGTTAGGGTCAGGAGTACGTACATATAGGGTTAGGGTCAGGTGTACGTACATATAGGGTTAGGGTCAGGAGTACGTACATATAGGGTTAGGGTCAGGAGTACGTACATATAGGGTTAGGGTCAGGAGTACGTACATATAGGGTAAGGGTCAGGAGTACGTACATATAGGGTAAGGGTCAGGGGTCAGACTAACTCTAATAAAGTTTAAACAACATCACACTTCAGTGGTCATAAGTAGAGGGTCCCTAAAGACAAACCCAAGTGTCCTCAGGTCTTCATGTCCTCAGTGTGTCCACAGTTCCTGGTCTACACACATGGACCTCTGGTTCAGAAGACGTCTGAGGACAAAGACCATAATAGTCCATTGTCCAGACGTTCTGGAAATTCACTATTTCATGACATTCTTCTTAAAAAAACTCCAGTATTTGAAGTTGTATGCATATATCAGGTGGACACTCCTGATAATTCTTTGTTTTGAAACTCACCAGGTCCTAAACAACCCAAATAGCCAAGAGAAATTCAAAATGAATGACATGCAAGAGTTTAGGGTCTTAGGAGGGTCCCGTAATATATACTTATTATTTTATATTGAATAAATGTGCTCATAACTTTTCTAACATATTTTTCAGTGCTTCTAATGAACTGTTATTAAGAAAAAGAAAACAATGTAAAATGTTTAAACCCTCAGACAAACTGTGTTTCTATCAAACTTTAAACCAGGGGTTCTCAAACTTTTTTGGCCCAGGTCCCCCTTGGAGGGGTGACATTTTTCCATGTCCCCCCTCATCCTGGCGATACTGAAAATGATAAAAAACCACTTCAACAATGATTATTATGAAACAATGATAACCTTTTTTAATAGTGCTTTTGTGCAAACCAGCCACATTTTCAGGTATTATAATATAAATGAACACTTCAGAAACAACAATTTTAAATAATTTTAAAATAATAAACGGAACAAAAGACACACAAAACCGTGTGTGTGTGTGTGTGTGTGTGTGTGACAGACAGACAGACAGACAGACAGACAGACAGACAGACAGACAGACAGACAGACAGAGACTTAATGAGAGGGATGATCTTGTCAAACTCAATATAACTATCAATGTACTTTCTCTTTTTAGGGTTAGGGCGTTTGTTTTTGTCATTGTCATTTTCATTGTCATTTTTTTACCACTTCTTGAGGAACTTGGCGGACACAAAAATCGATCCATGTTCG
>CM035786.1:4213946-4228946 GCA_020466265.1 Siphamia tubifer | reverse complement strand
TTGTCAGGTTTCACTTCTTTGACCGTGAGAGCTCTGATACTTTCCTTTTTCATCTCCTCATTGTTCAGTAAACCTTTTTTTTTTCCAGCTCACATTTTGACTGTGATTGGGTCCATTGGCAGCGTCTGTTGTAAACTGGGGCATCAGAGCCGGGGGTTTAACTTTCGAGGGTGCAGAAATGAAACAGATCGCTCACTTTCATCTGTGTTTTTTAAAAGAAAAGCTTAAAATGTCTGTGGTGGAAGAGGGCAGTAGAGTTAGTGTGTAATATAGGGTTAGTCATAACAGCTGATGGAAACTAAAGGCCTACAACAGGACAGAACCGCAAGATGTGGTGGAAAAGTATGAGGTGGGTCATTATTTGACAGCCTCTTATGTGAGAAGACGGAAGTGGAGTTGTTTTTACAAAAAGCTTCATGCTGTTTGAATAAAGCTATGTTTACTTGAAAGGGCTAGCTAGCAAGCTAGTTAGCATTTAATATTGAAGGTACTGTAACGAAGATTTTTAATGAAGACACATTGCACTTTATTTATAACAAATGCACTTTATTAGCAGAAGTTGCACATCATTTATTGATTGATTAATTATTGGAGTTTTAGCCTGTTGACTGATGCAGGTGCAGGACATTCATCTGAGGAACAGAAATGTTAGATTAACAAATATTGTGAGAATACTAAGAAGTAGAGTGCAATGTTTGTGAATGTCAGAGTGTTGGTGTTTACCTGTCCTACCTGTGTCCTTTACCTGTCCTACCTGTGTCCTTTACCTGTCCTCTTTACCTGTCCTACCTGTGTCCTTTACCTGTCCTCTTTACCTGTCCTACCTGTGTCCTTTACCTGTCCTTCCTGTGTCCTTTACCTGTCCTTCCTGTGTCCTTTACCTGTCCTACCTGTGTCCTTTACCTGTCCTTCCTGTGTCCTTTACCTGTCCTACCTGTGTCCTTTACCTGTCCTTCTTGTGTCCTTTACCTGTCCTACCTGTGTCCTTTACCTGTCCTTCCTGTGTCCTTTACCTGTCCTTTCTGTGTCCTTTACCTGTCCTACCTGTGTTCTTTACCTGTCCTACCTGTGTCCTTTACCTGTCCTACCTGTGTCCTTTACCTGTCCTTCCTGTGTCCTTTACCTGTCCTACCTGTGTCCTTTACCTGTCCTACCTGTGTCCTTTACCTGTCCTTCTTGTGTCCTTTACCTGTCCTACCTGTGTCCTTTACCTGTCCTTCCTGTGTCCTTTACCTGTCCTTTCTGTGTCCTTTACCTGTCCTACCTGTGTTCTTTACCTGTCCTACCTGTGTCCTTTACCTGTCCTACCTGTGTCCTTTACCTGTCCTTCCTGTGTCCTTTACCTGTCCTACCTGTGTCCTCTCCAGGGTGATGAGCCAAAAGAGTCCCACTGGCTACAATTCCTCTTATAAGGGTCCGGGAGAGACCAAGGGCAGGATAGGAAGAGGGGTGTTTTATGTTGAGCCAAAAAAAATAAAAATGTTCCTCTCGCCCCACCTGGGCGGTGTCTCCTTCAGACTCGGGTCCTCTACCAGAGGCCCCTCCCACCTGGGCGGTGTCTCCTTCAGACTCGGGTCCTCTACCAGAGGTCCCTCCCACCTGGGCGGTGTCTCCTTCAGACTCGGGTCCTCTACCAGAGGCCCCTCCCACCTGGGCGGTGTCTCCTTCAGACTCGGGTCCTCTACCAGAGGTCTGGGAGCCTGAGGGTTCTGTGCAGGATCTTAGCTGTTCCTAACAATGTTCTCTTTTGGACACAGATCTCTGATGTTGTTCTCTGTCACCTTTGGGGGGTTCTCCCATCTTGACCCTTGACCTCCAGTCCATACTCTTTACAGATGTTCCTGTACAGTATGTCCTCTACCTGGTTATGTCTCTCCATGTATGCCTTACCTGCCACCATCTTACACCCTGCTGTGATGTGCTGGACTGTTTCAGGGGCTTCTCTACACAGCCTACACCTGGGGTCCTGTCTGATGTGGTAGACCCCGGCCTCTATTGCTCTGGTGTTCAGGGCTTGTTCTTGTGCAGCCATGAGTAGTGTCTCTGTGTCCTTCCTGTGTCCTGAGTAGCACCTCTCTACATATATATATATATATATATATATATATATATATATCTATATATATATATATATATATGTAAAAATAAAAAAAAACATTGATCATACAAAGTTTGTTTATTTTAGAATAAAGGCAGTGATCTCAAGCTTTTATTCTGAAAATAAGTTATGTTTTGTATTTATATTTTTATATGCATGATCATTTCTCTTGGACCCCTGCTGTTAGCAGCTCCCAATGAACCACACCTTTGGCAAGATATAAAAATGCGCCATTTTCCATCTACCAGGGAGAGCTACTGACTACATCCAATGTTCCTCCTTGTAAACTTAGTGTTTTTTTCCTGTTTTATTAATTTATAAATAAAACTCAGAGAATTTGACACTTTCCTTCCAACCTCATTTTCCACTACACTGTCCAGCTGTCTACGGTCATCCTAACAGGTACTTTCAGCTAAACCAAATGTTAAGCATGTATGAGCTAAAGTTTTTAAACTGTCAGTTAGCAGGGAAAACTTTAATATAAATGGTCTTTAAGATGAGTCTTTTTAAAAGCAAATACAGAAGCAGACTGATATTTTCATATTTCCTCAGACCTCAGATGTTCAGGTAGTTTGTTCCACAGGTGAGGAGCAGAACAACTGAATGATGACCAACTCTGATTGGTTCTGATTTTGGGAACACACAGTAACCCTGTTCCTGATGACCTATGACCTCAGGGCTCTGGATGCTTCATATGGAACCAGCAGGTCTACGATGGATTTGGGTCCAAGGTCGTTTAGTTCTTTATAGACCAAGAGTAAGATTTAGAACTGTGACCTTTGACCCACAGGAAGATAATGTGGCAGCAGTGTTTTGGATCAGCTGTAACTGCCTGGTTGATGTTTAGTTCAGACCAATGAAGACACCGTTACAATAATCTAACTTACTGAAAATGAATGGATAAGTTGTTGTGTGTCTGGTTCGGACAGAAACCTTTGATTCTAAGGATGTTGTTCAGGTGGTCATAGACAGACTGGGTCACACTTGTTAAATTTCAATAATTACACCCAGATTTCTGCCTTAGTTTGTAGAGTTCAGTGACATGGACTCGAGGTGAGCACTGACCTTTGACCTTTCTTTTTGGGTAAAACGCTCATTACCTACGGTGACCAGTAGGGGTTTAACGGTACACAAAAAGTACCTCTGTTTTGAAGTCACGGTTGACTTGTTGCTAAACTATTTTCTTCCTCAGAACGATGTTAATTAAACCAAAAGAATGTGCTGCTTGGTACCAGTGAGTTAAATGATTGATTAACCAATTGTTAAAATAAAAAACAGTAAAAAATAAAGTTTTCCAACATCTTCAAGGTTCCCACCAACCCTGAGCACTGTAATCAGCTGTGGGGTCAAAGGTCGTCCATCCAGCTGCAATTTATTTTTTCATTCTCAACTTTGCACTTTATTGTTTTAACCTTCAACCGTATTTTGTGTGTGTATTCCTATCTTTATGAGGACATTATTATGTTTACACAGACAGACTATGGGGAGCAAAATGTAGGTCCCCATGAGGGTTAAATATAAATACAGGTCCACACTAGTGAAATAGAAATGATGTGTTTCTATAAATACAAGATTTTTGTTTTCCTAAAGTCCCCATAAAGCAGGAGGGAAACGGGTACAAATGAAACATGTATTTTTCAAAGGTTTTAATATATGTTTATTTTAAAAAGCATTAAACGTATTCATTATTTTTTTTATCTCTTATTTTGAAGTATTCATATTTATTCTAT
Organism: Siphamia tubifer; assembly: GCA_020466265.1. NCBI lineage: Eukaryota > Metazoa > Chordata > Actinopteri > Kurtiformes > Apogonidae > Siphamia > Siphamia tubifer. Next base: position 4,225,118 of record CM035786.1, on the reverse strand, counting down.
TTTTTATTTATTTTTAAATGAGTGTTTTTGTGTTATTCATTCAATTTTTTTATTTTTATTTATTCTTTTCCAAATTATTGTTATTGTATTCATTCATTCATTTGTAGTTCTTAAATAGTTTTTTATTTAATTAAATTAAACCTTTTTGTCATTATTTTATTTTATTAAAAAAATGCTAAAAGTTTACACTCAATACCCAATGAGACATAGAAACGTGTGTGTGTGTGTGTGTGTGTGTGTGTGTGTGTGTGTGTTTTAACTATATTTTCTTGGGATTTAATAAAAGAACCAACATGTGCCTCCCACATCATGACTTATACTTCTTATTTTTAAATCAAATGTCCTCTTGTCCACATTATGTTGAATGTGGACGGAAGCAAATTATACAAAACAATGTAATTGACACTGAAACTCCAAGTTCATTCATTTACTCTCCAGCCAAAGCCACCAGGGAAACAAGTGTTTTTGTTTTTTCACATCTCTACTCATCAACAGTCGAGTGTTGATCCTTAATGTTGATGAAGAATGGCAGCACTTGATGAAGAAAGAAAATGAACAATTAAAATCTTGAGCCAATGATATCTTCAAGAAAACACCAACTGAATATATTGGTTTTAAATTATAGAAACACTAGGAACATTTTGGAAAAAGGAGTAATATTTAAGTTTTATTTTATTTTTAAAGGTGTCATTCTGCTGAACATCACTTTTCACTCCAACTATTCTAATGTTGCATCAGCGCTGTCTTCCCTCCAGGTCCCACCCTGTCAGACTACATGTTTCCTCCAAGCTAGTTAGCCAACCCCAGACGTCTGCAAGGCTAGTCGCTAGCGGCTCTATCTTGACACAAAATTCAGACCGTACGCTGTCAATCTTGTCTTTAAGGTGATTATAGAGGGAACCCATCATGTTATTTAAGTCTTGACATTGGTTCCCAACCTTCGTTTTGAGCGTAGTGATCGTGGTTACCAAATTTTGTTCCAGGTGTATTATCGCAGCAATTAGCATAGCTGTATTCAGAGATGTAGCATTGCTATCAGTAGCCTTGGCTATATGAAAAAGTAGCGTATCCCTGTAAAGCTGCATTCCTTTACATATCGCTGCTCAAGAAATTTGTAAAAGTTCTTCATTGTTTTTTATTTTTGGCAAATAATTTTTTCCGAAATTCACCCCCTTCCGGTGCCCAGAACAAAACAAGGAAATCCCAAAAGTTTAAAGGAAAGATGGACCCAGATGAGCTGGACAAGTTATGTGGATCAGGCTAAACCTGTACAGGACTGTAGAAGCTGTCCACGTATGACTAACCCCTGACCGATTAACTCACAACTAAACCATGTCAAAAGAAACAAACCGAAAACAGGACGTCCAGAGGCACCGTGTCAAACAAAGAAGAAACAAAAACTAGCAAAAAGGCTAAGCGCAGCCAACCTACATCTGGCAGCGCAAACTCCTGTGACACGCATAGTCTGGTGAGAACGCTCCTGGATCTGACGTCACGACCCTGGAGACGAAGCAGGAAGAAGGACAGTTCAGTCCCAAAACTGAATGCCTGTCCAATTTATGGCCCCTACGGTGGAAGCCAATCAACAACCTGAAAAAAAATTAAATGCAGGACATTGCACGAAAATATTATAAAGGCAAAAATCCCAAAATATAACAATAATTATATAAATTCTGAATCATTAAATATAGAGGGACAAAAACGATGAGCTGGAACATAACCGTGTGTTTAGATTGAGATGCGTTTTCAATACGTCCCACTTTGGAAGGAGTCTTCAGGTTTGTGCGTATTCACACCCTGACGGTGCCGGCGCCGTGTAAACGAAAGGCACTTCAGATAAAGTATGTTTAGTAGTAAAAAATCTTTTCTACCACATGCCATACAAGCTCTGAACGCCATCTGAACAGAATATGACTTTACAAGGTGATCCCGTCAGAAGGCTACTGTATTTACATCCACCGGTGCCGTCTTTTTGCCTGTTTGCACAACGTTTTTTGTATGTTGTGGAGTGTCCAAATGTGTTTTTATGTAAATTGACGTCTTGAGAGGCCGAAGGCAAATTTCCACCATGGTGGATAATAAAGTTTTTCTTATCTTATCTTATCTTATATTGTCATATTTAGCCGTAATGGTCCTGGTGTAAACGCTCCCTATTATTTCCTGGGTGACATAAGTCAGTAACAAACCAAGGTTTTGAGTTCCTGAAGGTAATATATTCATGTTTTAACATAATCCCCCAGAGTAAAGAGAATCTACATATATAGATGTCATTCTACTTGTCAATGTCAAAAGGTTGTAATGGAAGTAATGGCACAGATAGTGTCGACATACGCCATGAAAGGACAAACTCTGTATTTTACCACCGTTCTCTACTTAGAAATGACCAACTTTTCACACTTGCAGAATACAAATGAGCTACCAATGACTCTGGCTCAGCACCAAGCAGGTTTTTTTTGCATTTAAATGGCGTTCCAGATTTGCTGGAGGTGTTTTTTTTTTTTTTTTTTTTTTTTTTTTTGGATATGTCTGTAAAACTGTCATCAGTCATTATGACACAGTCCATGAAACACAATGCTCCATTTCAGCTGGAGTGTTTCCTTCAGGGAATCACCAGGATCGTTCGACTTGACTGGTTCCAGCAGACAATAGTAAATTGTTTGCTCTGAGAAATGATACGGCAGGGCTGTGGTCTTCAGGCTGTCGATTGAGAAATGTCGCAAAAATTCTGCATCTTGTGTCTGTGGGTGTGTTATTCATACAGGACGCTGAAGGCTTGATGAGTTTCTGTGTTTCTGTTTGTATCCCTGTCTTAAAAAAATCTATATTGCCATTCTGGATCAATTTGAATATTAATTATTTACCTATAAAAGAACATTACATTCATCTAAACAAGAAATTCATTAGATTCTGATCTGGCTGCGGCAGCCATATTGGATTTCTCCATTTTGAGGCATTATGGGACATTTTTGACCCTGGTACAGAAGGTTTGAATTCAGCACCTTTTAAAACCCCTAAAAACAGTGTATGACAAAAATGAACATGAAATACCTTTAGGACATAATATACTAATATATAATAAAATATAATATAATATAATACTATATAATATAATATTATATAATATAATATAATATACTAATATACTATATTATATACGATAAACTCAGTTTATATATGATGAACTCACTTTATATACTATACTTTATATTCTATAGAATAAGGAAACGTTTTTAGATATTTACTTTTATGTATATAAGTATATTTTAGGTCAATTCTTTAATCACGACATCACGACTATCACAACATTCACCAGGTCACTCCATCGGGCTTCGTCCAACATCCGTCCGTCATCCGTCCAACATCCATCCATCCATCATCCGTCCGTCATCCGTCCGTCATCCGTCCGTCATCCGTCCAACATCCGTCCAACATCCGTCCAACATCTGTCTGTCATCCGTCCGTCATCCATCCAACATCCATTCATCATCCATCCATCATCCGTCCAACATCCATCCTTCATCCGTCCATCATCTGTCCGTCATCCGTCCGTCATCCGTCCATCATCCGTCTGTTGTTGTTGTCCACAGTTCACTAAAATCGGTTCTCCTCCCACACTTCTTAACAGATTTAAATTCTGATTCATGTATTTCATAGATCTAAGCATTAGGCACAAAACTTATCACTTTGTTGAAATTTGTCTTTTTTTAATGAATTTGTTTCCAACTTTGTTTATTTTTCCAGTCTGTCACTAAAATCACGACTCTTCCTCAGTTCTCAACAGATTTAATTTCTTAACTTTCAATCCAGACCAAATAAAGTAATTGATCCAATATTAGTTTAAACGAACAACCTCCTGCGTATCATTTAAGATCTTTAACCACAGCAGGGGTGTCAGTTTTTTAACATGTGGGGGTGTTCTAGGTTGTGGCACATGAGCTGGTTAATAATAAGTTTACAAAAATAACATAAAAAAAGAACGAAAAAGTTCATTTTGGGATCCATGAACTTCTAGAATGAACGACGAACTGAACTAATTCATATTGACTAACTTGAACTGAACTTTGAACTAGTTCCTAATTAAGGTCAACTTTCCCAACACTGCCTAAATTGTATCAGATAGAATACATTTTTAATCTTCAGAATCAGAATGGGTTTGATTCTTGAAATTTGAATGAATACTGTCGAAGTGTTTTCTGCAGAACATAGGTCACAGCCATGGAGCCGTTAATTCCCAAACTGAAGAAATAAATAGCCTGATGTTCAACTCTTCAAGCACATCTGATTTTCCTATAATCACCCTTAGTGTAAAAACATTCCTTTTTCCAAAATGTGCAAGTATAATCTAAACTGTGATCATTCAGTCTGTGTTCATGGAACATCCTTCACTCTGCTTTTATTCACAGTTTAGAAAGAAAGAAAAACACCAGAGAGATTCTAAAGAAAATGACTTTTCTGGCATTTATGCAGTAAATACACAACTAAACACACACACATACACACACACACACATACACACACACACACATACACATACACACACATACACACATATTGTTTCCATTCCTTATGAGGACTAAATTTGTAATCATCAATTATAGGTAAAGTAGGTATTTTGTAGTGAGTGTAAACTTCTCTTTTTTAAATAAATTAAATGTATTTTACAATTACAAAATATTTACAAAATAATGAAATGAAATTAAAAATAGTTTAATAAAAAAAGTATAAAAATAAAATAAATGGAAAAAGTCTATATATATATATATATATATATATATATATATATATATATAGTTTTTTATGTAAAAAAAATACAAAAACAAAAACAAATGAACTAATAACATTTAATAAAACATTCTTATAAAATAATGATGGTAATAATAAAAAACATGAATTGAAAAAAGTGCATACTTCACACAGATTTCAACATATTTTTATGTAATCCTCATGGGGACCTGAGGGACTGTGTAAATTTATCAATGTCCCCATGAAGATAGAAATACAAACGCACACATCACACTGTAGAAAAGTACTGTATTTTCTGGACTATAAGACGCTTAAAAGACTTGATTTTTCTACAAAAACCACAGTGTGTTTTATATATGAATTAATTCTGGTTTTACTTAATGACTGGCATTTTGGACTTTGACGTCATCTCATAAATGTAACTTTTTACCTCATAAATATACCTTTCTATCTCTTAAGTTTGACGTTTTTAACTCATGATTTAGACTTTGCTTAATGCGCCTTATAGTCCAGTGCGCCTTATAATGCAGGAAATACAGTACAATGTTCCATCATTAGACATAAATAATCCTCACATAATGTTTGTGTATATTTATCTTTTTTGTCCCAGATCTTTTTGTGCATTTGCACCTGTGCTGTGGTTGATGGCACGTTACTTTACCTCCTGGTTCAAATGTTTTCTGGCCAGCGTTAGCGTTAGCGTTGTCCGTGTTCCATTAGTGCCATCTCAGCTCTTCCAGGTCCAGGCTGTGCCAAGGTTAGAGTTGACAGCTCCCAGTCAGCCAGGCCAGATGGTCCCCTCTGCACACATTAGCCTGTGCCCACACCACTCTGAAGGTGAGGACATCACACCTGACATTCACAAATATCCAAAGTTTGAAGTGACAGCGACAGACCAAACTAACTAATGACCAAAATGGACAAAGACAGTTTTCTAGACTTAGCGTTTTTTTTCCTCTGTGAACCTGCGAATGATCTCTTCTTTTGATTGATGGCTTCACTAAAACACCATTTTAATAAAAACCCTTGACATAATTCTCACTTACGTCTGTTGTAAGTTAGAGGCTAATTGAGCTACTTTATGTTTCACTGCCATTAATGATTGATTTTTTGCGGCCGTTTTGAATCTCTGTGTGTGATTAAGTGAATATTCCTTAGAAAAGCACAGCTAAATGTAATGTAACAACAACCTTTACTACTGTTTGAACCATAGAATAAGTCGCTTTGATTTTCAATGGCTGACATTTGGCTGAGTCACTAATGGATGAACAAACATCAAACTACTGCAGTGATATGATGACTCAGCTTAATAATGCTAACTGTAGCATTAGCTGTTATAACTTAAGTTGTCAAATTCTGAAAAACAATACCCTATTGCCACGGTTGTCAAACTGGGGTCCGCGGACCCCTAGGGGGACGTGGCACATGTCCAGGGGGTACGCGAAATTATTCACGGTTTTGTTTTGGTTTTTGGTTTTTTTTTGCTGTTTTATTTTGAAATGCGGAAGTTTTATTTTGTAGCGAGTGGGCGGAAGTAACAGCGCTGTTTGACGCCAGCTTGACTAAATTGAGACGGAGCGAGTCACAGGCTATTTTTAGCCACCCTGCAGCGAACATGGATCGATTTTTGTGTCCGCCAAGTTCCTCAAGAAGTGGTAAAAGAAATGACAATGAAAATGACAATGACAAAAACAAACGCCCTAACCCTAAAAAGAGAAAGTACATTGATAGTTATATTGAGTTTGACAAGATCATCCCTCTCATTAAGTCTGTCTGTCTGTCTGTCTGTCTGTCTGTCTGCCTGCCTGTCTGTCACACACACATGGTTTTGTGTGTCTTTTGTTCCGTTTATTATTTTAAAATTATTTAAAATTGTTGTTTCTGAAGTGTTCATTTATATTATAATACCTGAAAATGTTGCTGGTTTGCACAAAAGCACTATTAAAAAAGGTTATCATTGTTTCATAATAATCATTGTTGAAGTGGTTTTTTATCATTTTCAGTATCGCGAGGATGAGGGGGGACATGGAAAAATGTCACCCCTCCAAGGGGGACCTGGGCCAAAAAAGTTTGACAACCCCTGCCTTATTGAGCTCCGGACGTCATTTGAATTTTAGTTGTCAGGTCGCTATGTTGGCAGTAAACATGACGACCACGGCGCCGCTGTTTACATTATGGCAGTAAACATCTTCACACCATCGGAGTTCACATCTCACTTCAGTTCATATGAAATTCTTTTTGGTGTTGTAAGGTGCTATATAAGTACAAATTGATTGATTGATTGATAGAATAGAAAAGACTTTGTCAAGTACAATATAATATTGAAGCTCTACCACCAAACAAGGAAACGGTAAAATAAAAAGAAAAATGCTGTTGAACAGAGAGTTTTATTTTTTTAATGTGTTGTTCTTTAGCTAAGTTAGCAAAATGCTTTTACAAAGGATGTGATGGGGTCTGAGGTTTCACCATATGGGTACCAGAATGCACCATTTGTTGATTATTTTTCAATTGTAAGCCTACGTTTTTGTATCAAACCCAGATGACAGAGTGTTTGTGTGGGTGCAGATTGTTCATTACTGATAACTTATCACGTATGTTGTGGACTAATGTTCCCATTGTTCCCCATCTGGTGGAAATCGCTCTTGTTCAGCGAGTCATTAAATACAGTGATGGCAAAAAATGATTGGACCATCAAAACTCATCAGAAACAATGGTTTTATATAATCCAGTCCCAACATGGAATCCCTGAAAGGAGGTTTTTTTTTGTCAGTACAATGTTGTCACTACTGACGCAAAAACTGAAGTGATTTTGGTTTTTATTCAGACAACATGTTAAGTGTTTAATTTCAAGATCAACTGATACAGCTTTTTTCCCCATCCCCCTTGGCTATCTGCTGGTTTCCTTCAGCACTATTTGGGGCAGATATGTGAAAAATATTCCAGTGCACACTGCATAATGCTTATTTTCAAAGTGAAAATCACTCTCCTAAAATATGGGAAGTGTGAACATCAATTCAAAACGAATGTAAAAAATAAATAATAATGAAACTCTAAGCAGTCTCAGAGCTCTTTGCCGTTGCTATTTATGTAGTGGTAATTTTTCCAAAAACTTTGTAGAACTTTTGACGTCCCACTGGTCTACATGATGTTCACTGAATTTGAGCTCATTGAACCCAATGGCCAAGTAGGAGTTTGTTAAAATACGAAGACAGTGAAAACCCATGACTCAACATGTTTGAAATTTCAATCCAAGATGGCGGACTTCCTGTTGGTTTATGGGCGTGGCCACCATAAGGTTTGTTGGTCATGTGTTTTCATAGTTCTAACTTCACTATGGTGTGATCTGGCCTCATACAAACTATTGTCACTTTTCTAGGGGGCGCTGTAGACACATTTCTTTTATGAAACCTATACATTTTCAGACTTCTGAAGTGTGTGCAAAATTTGGTGAGTTTTCACACATGTTCCGGGGTCAAATTAGAGGTCAAAGGGTAAAGGTCACTGTGATCACAGTGGACTTAATAGGCCTTGAACTGGACCTGGTCCACGACGAAGGACTAATAATGTGAGCGACTGTAGAAGTTACTGGTTACATGATTTACTACAGTATGTTGAGTGTTTGTTTCATAACCACAGACACCAGTCGTCAGAGGGTGTTGGTGGAACACAGGGTGAATCATACATACACTTAAAAAACTCAAATATTGGCCCGATATATCGGCCAGCCGATGTATTGGGTGACCCTTAGTTTAAATATCAGCTCTTAAATGAAACTACTATGAGCTTTTGTGTTGTTATCATTATATTTGTCCAAACAAATGGACCTTTAGAAGAAGAAAAAGACATCAAAGGGACAGTCTGACAGATGTTTCCACTGTTATGGAAACATCTGGAAACTTCACCATAATCTCTTCAATGAATGAACTTCAGCTTCATCCACCGTCTTCTTTTTTTTAACATTTTATTTTGGTGAACCTGTTTTATTTTGGTGAACTTTCATTTTGTTGTTCAGTGAATTAGCAGTGTTTGTCTCTCAGTGGTTTTGAGGCGTTGTATGTTTTTGCTTCTTTCTTTCTTTCTGTTATTGCAGTATTTTTTTCATTTGTTTCATTTGTTTTATGTGTTTGTGTTTTCAGTTCTTCTTTCTTGATGCGGTGCGTTTGCTCCCGTCGGCCACCGTAGCTTCATGATGTTTTCAAAGGCACCAGGTGCCACGAGGAGAAGTGTAGGGTTCAGAGCTTTGCTCAAGGACACTTCAACATATGAGTAGTTGGAGCAAGGATTTGAACTGCCAACCCTTTAGTGACTGGAAAAGCTGCTGTACCACCTGAGCCATATCTGCCTGGTATACATTTAAAATATAAAAGGGTTTGTCTTCTTCATCATATTATTATTTATAATATTATATTATTTATAATAGTTTTTAAAACAAATAGGCTTTTATTTTAACATTGTCATTTTGCAAGTTACATGGCACCACATTATTATTTGTTTTTTCTATTCATGGTTATATTTTCTCAAAGCGATAGAAAAACAGTTTGTATATATAAATGTGGTTTTGTTTTACATCTTCTTCCTGTAAAAACTACATCTAGATTTGAAAAGAAACCAGTGTTCGGTGAGATTAACAACTGGAGGAAAACAAGGGTGATGTCCCCATTACTGCACATGCTCAGTAAAGCACTACATTACTATTATGAAGAAAAACTGCAGAGTTTACATTTCTACTGTGGGACCAGTTTATAGATTAGTAGCTTAATCTGCTTTTTTTTTTTTCTCGGTCTTACTCAGATCATTACATTCCCTGACGTGTTTACCACTGCTCATGGTTTGACATTTCCTGACATAAAAGTAGGAGATAAAAGGCAGTGTCTTTAATTGAATCTGTAAAAAAACAAGGATAATGGGGGGGTGTATGGAGAAAAAAAAAAACACATGTGGGGTCGTCCTCTGAGGTCTGAGCTCATTATGTCTTGATCTCATAAAAGCCATGCGGTGGTGTACTCAGAAGTTCACCCCAGGGTGCACTCTGGTTAAATGACCATTCTCTACATCTCCAATGTCTTTTCTCTTCTTCTTTGGTCAAAGAAAGAAATGATGAGATGTTCTTTTGAAAGTCCCATAATTACTATGGAGTAATCAACCCATTTAACATCACTTTTTCCCTTTGTCCGGCGTGTACAAAGGCTTAAGGACGGCTAATTGGGCGAGAGGGCTTACCCAAATGGCGTAGACTGAGGGAGAAAAGTGGCTTTCAACACAGGGAGCCAGATATGAAGGAGCTTACGTCTTGTACTGAATAATTTTCTGATAACATTGAAACCATTCTTTTAGTTTTTTGGAGAAAGGAAAACCTGGCTTAGTACAGCTTCCAGTCAGTCTGGTGCTTTTGTGACGAACGACTGCCTGCAGCTGGAGAGATAAAATGACGGGAGGTGACAAATTCATAAGGGCTTTGTGTTGGTACAATTCAGAAGGGATTGTGCGGTTGGACCAGAATAAGGTGACACAGCTGACAGGGATTTCATCTGGAGGAACTCGCCACACGACGCCCCAAAAAAACGGACAGTTGGCAACAAGCGGCATCTTGGGAAGTCAAACTGGAATGGAGATAAGCTGTTAATCACTCTGAAAGTATTACAATTATTGACAAAAATGATCAATAAATAAATACAAATCAGTGTCAAACGCAGGTCGACAACATTTGAAACAGTATGAAATAAAACAAGCAGATGAACCTGAACGACGACTGGTGACACAAACTGACTCTGATCTGACACGTTAAAGGGGCAGTCCAGTATTTTGACTTTACCCTGGTGCACCCACACTGACTCCGCCCCTTTACCCTGGTGCACCCACACTGAGTCCGCCCCTTTACTCTGGTGCACCCACACTGACTGACTGAAAACCTGTTTCTGAAAGTTATGAACGATAATGGATATTTACAGTATTCATTGAGTTATAGGATGATATGTCTCTGCGGACACACACACACACGCACACACACACACACACACACGCACACACACACGCACACACACACACACACACACACACACACACACACACACACACACACACACACACAGTAATTGCAATAACCCTTAATAATAATTAAGGCCCTTGAGGTAAAAATCCAAATAAAAGTGATGGTTAATCACTAAAAGCAAAATGTCTTTAATCTTTAGAGTGAATTAATTTACTTTTTACTTTTGGAATTAATTAAAACACAGCTTATTAAACTGAATTATCCCCAAAAAAAGAAAGAAAAACTGTTCACTGAGAAAAATGATGATAATTAATTCTGAAATTTAACTGAAAATATTCCCAAAACATGATTAAGTTGACCTTAAATAAAGAGTCAGTGTCAGGTGAGCAGCTGATTTATTCAGAGGAAAAAACTGTTCTTGTGAAAACAATAAAAGGTTT
>CM035786.1:4183946-4208946 GCA_020466265.1 Siphamia tubifer | reverse complement strand
GTCCCTGAAAAGTGCTACACCACACAAACTTTGCCAACTTAAAGAGTCTGCGAAGTTGTTATCAGGGGAAAAAATGACTACTTGGAATATATTGTAAAATATATTGTATATATATATATATATATATTTTCTTTTTTAATCTCTCTACAAATTATATATTTGAGATGTCAAAGTGTGGTCCTGGAGGGCCAGTGTCCCGCATGTTTAAGGTGTTTCCCTCTTCCATCACCATGGAAACCATTCTGTCTTTCCACTATCTTCTGTGGAGATGATGATGAGGAGCTGATTATTAACTCTGACGTCTTCTGAATGGAAGACCCATGATGCTTATGGTGACCTTTGACCCTCATTCATCACAGAGTTCTAACCATACACGCGTAAAGGACAGAGCCACCGCTGTCCCACGAGTCCCCACGAGTGTGTCCACCGCTCCACCAGCGCAAGTGAAACAGGAGACGATAAAAAAAGGAGGAGGAGCCATCACTCCACCAGCACCAACAAAAGACATGGCAGCGAAACCCCACTGACCCCTTGAACCCGGAGAAAAAACACCATGAAAATGTGCCATCGCCCGCCCCAACGACACACACGCCCCGCCCACCCACACGCCCCGCCCACCCCAGGAAGACCATGAAAACTCTTCAAAGTCACTGGTCCCTGGATCCACACCCACCAAACATCTGTCAACAAAACAAACAATGGTATGAAAATGACCCACATGTCTGGGATGAAAATGACCCACATGTCTGGGATGAAAATGACCCGCATGTCTGGGATGAAAATGACCCGCATGTCTGGGATGAAAATGACCCGCATGTCTGGGATGAAAATGACCCGCATGTCTGGGATGAAAATGACCCGCATGTCTGGGATGAAAATGACCCACATGTCTGGTTCATTTAATGGTTTAATGTTTAATGTTCAGTCAGTGACACATTTAACCACTGACACTAATACATTACATTTCAAATATACATCTACATTTTCTTTGACTTTTAACACATATTTCATCCATTATACAGTATGTACCATATTTTCCAGACTATAAGATGCACTTACAGTTAAAGACTTTAACCTTCTCCAAAAACCACTTGACTAATTCTGGTTTTGCTTAGTGACTGGGTTCAAGGTTCTTTATTTTGTTATTTGTTGCCCTAAGTACAGAAGAAATAAAATATTGTACCCCTAGTTTAAAAACAGTGTCTAATTATAACCGCATAGATGAAGAAGGAAAACAAAACCAGTACAGTGTCTTAAAAGAGATAGAATACATGAACTAAAAAGAGCAGCAGCTATAACAACAGTGATCAAATAAAATAAAATAGTTTAAGTAAATGAGATCAATAATGAAAACATCAGCACCGTTGGGTCCAATGACAGTGTGAAGTGTCATGAACAGTCAGAGTATATGAACATGGCTCGTTCACTTTAGGGGGGGCAGCTCATACCGCCCATGTCTCACAGCTTGGGGGAAGAAACTCTTTAAAAATCTGCTGGTTTTTCATTGAATACTTCTGAGTCTCTTCCCTGATGGCAACATAGAAAAAAGGCTGGTGATTATCTTTAAAAATGGCCGCCACCCTGCGGATGCACCGTTTCCTGTATGTGTCTCCTAACAATGGGAGGGGGGCACCCTATATAGCCGACACCTCCCCTGGTCTGTGCAGCTGACAAACTGCACATCATATGTATTTTGACTTTTTTTTTTTTTTTATCTCATAACTTTCATTTTTTATCTAATAATTTTGACATTTTATCAAATAATTTAGGGTTTTTATTTTATAATTTTTTACTTTATATCTCATCATTTTGGCTTTTTATCACCTGTGTTATATGTGACCCCCCACCAGTAAACCAGGCATAAGTGTGTGTAAATCCAAACAGAGTTATGTGTGTATCTTGGTAGAGTGGAAACTAAGGTTTAAGATGGTGAAAAAATGATGTTTCTATCACAAGTAGAACCAAAGTTATGGTCATTTTAATATCCACATTTGGACATATTTTACAATTTGCATATTTTTAGATATTGTCCGTTAAAGTTTTGGACTGTTTTGGGGTAGGAAGTCCTTAGCAACGCATAATAATTTGTATCCGATTGACACAAATTGTTGACAGATGTTAAAGGACACTCTGATGGACATGTCACAGAAGTTTTATATATTATAATAATAGGACAGAAGTGTGACGTATTATAATCATTTGGCTTACACCATTGGACAGAACATTCAATATAAGCTTTTACCTCGTACCAAACACTTGGGTGTTTACCCACGGAACGGAGATCGTTTTGTTCGGCGAAAAGAGGTGGAAGTCGTCTTTGTCTTTGCTCAGCAATACCTGAACTTTTGTCACCGCTTAAATAATTGACTCAATAAACACCTTTATTGATTGGATTTCAATGTAATGACCACAGGAAGTGAACATAGAGGTGTTAAGGTACCGTTTTTTGATAAGGTGTAAACACTAATAACAAATCACCTTCCAGCCTAAATTTGGCTGTAGCTCTGAACGGCTCAGTGCGACTTATGCCTGGTTTGGTGGTGGTGGGTCACATATGTATATGAAGAGTCCAGAACATTTAGATATGTTTGCAGGTGCATGTGTGTTAATAAATACTGAATAAATAGAAGGTAAAGGAAGCATCATTTGGATCAGAGCAGTGATAATAATGTCCGTTCACAGATGGACTGCAGGTTACCCTGATGAGGACACAGTGTTGTGACACACAGGACGCCCAGTGTCCCTGGCCTTGCTTGTACACTTCATGGTCCGGTGCACAAATAGACCACCGTGGCGCACCTCTTAAAAGGCCGTGTGCATCCAAGTGTGTAATGATGCCAGGGTGTGAGGCACTTCACAGCCAAGCCCATACCTTCACCCAAACACACATTAATTGCACTTGATTGACTGTATCAGATGTGCTTCTGTTTCCTGCCTTCTAATGTGGAATTTATGGGACGACCTGTTCTCACTCTATATATATCAAGTCCTTATCAGGGAAAGGTTTAATTAAGACCCATTTCCATCTGTTTATTTCTTCCCTTTTCAGACACAAAGGCAGATACACTGAGGATGAGCAGAGATAAACACATCTATGTATGTAAGTCTGTGTGTATTTCTACCCTCTAACACTGTTAAACTGTAACACTGTTAAACTCTAACACTGTTAAACTCTAACACTGTTATACTATAACACTGTTATACTCTAACACTGTTATACTCTAACACTGTTATACTCTAACACTGTTAAACTCTAACACTGTTATACTCTAACACTGTTATACTCTAACACTGTTATACTCTAACACTGTTATACTCTAACACTGTTATACTCTAACACTGTTATACTCTAACACTGTTATACTCTAACACTGTTATACTCTAACACTGTTATACTATAACACTGTTAAACTCTAACACTGTTAAACTATAACACTGTTATACTCTAACACTGTTATACTCTAACACTATTATACTCTAACACTATTATACTCTAACACTGTTATACTCTAACACTGTTATACTATAACACTGTTATACTCTAACACTGTTAAACTATAACACTGTTATACTCTAACACTGTTATACTCTAACACTGTTATACTCTAACACTGTTATACTCTAACACTGTTATACTATAACACTGTTAAACTCTAACACTGTTAAACTCTAACACTGTTAAACTATAACACTGTTATACTCTAACACTGTTATACTCTAACACTATTATACTCTAACACTATTATACTCTAACACTGTTATACTCTAACACTGTTATACTCTAACACTGTTATACTCTAACACTGTTATACTCTAACACTGTTATACTCTAACACTGTTATACTCTAACACTGTTATACTCTAACACTGTTATACTCTAACACTGTTATACTCTAACACTATTATACTCTAACACTGTTATACTCTAACACTGTTATACTCTAACACTGTTATACTCTAACACTATTATACTCTAACACTGTTATACTCTAACACTGTTATACTCTAACACTGTTATACTCTAACACTGTTAAACTCTAACACTGATAAGTTACTACATTTTTAGAAAATGTGATGTGATTTTGTGATTGTATTTTATAATAATCTTCTGTACTAATAACTTAGTACATAATGTATCATTAAATAGGTTTGAACAGTTTATCACAAAATATGGTTTCATCATAAAATGAAAAGAAAAAGTTATTACATTTTAGATGTTTATTCGGTAGCATTTATTGTAGAACAGCTGATCTTCTGTTACCTTTGACGGTCTCTGTTTCTAACCAGTGTTTGACAGTAGTTCCACCTCAGTAACGTCTGTTCTTTTATTGTTGCTGTGATTTTAATAAACCTGAGTTTTTACTTTAGAGTTGGAGTCAGATTTATTTTCATTCATATGTTACAGCTAAACCGTCCCTGCTCGTCTGCTGTAATTAATTCCCAGACAGATGTTATTAGTTGCTCCAGTGCATCCAGCAAAGCAAACATTCCAGAAGTCACCATGCTACATTTACACTTATTATATTCCTTCACAAACACAGAAAAATCCTTCTGCTTTTCCTAATGTCATTTATATTAATCTGTTCATCCATAAAATCACATCAAGGATTAATGACAAAAGAATCTAATAGTTTTTTATCAGACATTAACCTCATATGAACTAATGTTTGTTTGTTTCTTCAGCACAACAATAAACTAAAGCACTATATATATATATATATATATATATATATATATATATATATATATATATATATATATATATACATCCTCCTCCTTATTCTCATCCTCTTCCTCCTCTTCTTTTGCTCCTCTTCATCCTTTACTCCCTCATGTTCCTCCTCCTCTTCCTCCTCCTTTTCCTCTTCCTCCTCTACTTCCTCCTCCTCTTCCTCCTCCTGTTCCTTCTGTTCCTCTTCTCCCTCCTCCTTCTCATCTTCCTCCTCCTCCTCTTCCTCTTCTTTATGGTTTTTAGACATTCATATGTAGTCAGTGATAACACCAGAAAATAACAGTAGCAGAAACAGCATTAACTATTATGTATATATATATGTTTTTGTTTTTTT
This sequence comes from Siphamia tubifer, assembly GCA_020466265.1. Classification (NCBI taxonomy): domain Eukaryota; kingdom Metazoa; phylum Chordata; class Actinopteri; order Kurtiformes; family Apogonidae; genus Siphamia; species Siphamia tubifer. The sequence continues at coordinate 4,203,880 of CM035786.1, read as the reverse complement.
AGGGGGGGTGCAATTATGTTGAAGGACAAGTGGCTGTTATCATGTGGGAAGCAGCAGACAGTCTGAGGCCGTGTGTGTGTGTGTGTGTGTGTGTGTGTGTGTGTGTGTGTGTGAGCAGCAGACATGTTAACTGTCCTCTCATCACCGACACTTGCACCTTGACCAGTTTTCAGAGGAACATGTCGCTGCCATCCAACAGCTATCACACACGACACAAACCATATTTCCATGTCTTCATTTAACATTGGACTCCAAATGCAATTATACATTTTAAAGGCTCCAGTTCCTGTGAGGAACAGAATAACTGCTGCTAAAGGACGACAAAGTCATGTGACCTGTGAGGACGACGAAGTGATGAAGAATCTACTGGAAGGAGTGAAGAGGTCATCATAGATTAAAAAGAGAAGTGGAGGTTAAAGTTCAGAGGACAAACAAGTACAAATATTTAAATGTAAAGAGTATAAAGTACAAATATTTATATAAATGTAAAGAGTATAAAGTACATATATTTATATAAATGTAAAGAGTATAAAGTACATATATTTATATAAATGTAAAGAGTATAAAGTACATATATTTATATAAATGTAAAGAGTATAAAGTACATATATTTATGAGCAAATGTGAACAAACCCTTTCCCGAAAAATACAGTTCAGTTACCTAAAAAATCTCCTTAAATACAGTAAAGAAGTACTTTTTGTTCGTTACTTCCACTTCTGTCAGAGGTTGAGGGAAGTGAACAACATGAGGTTCAGAACCCTCGAGGAAAAATGAGAATGTTTGTATTCACTGAACATATGTAGAGGTTTTATTCCTTCAAATGGTTTGAAACAACAAGAAAAAGAAATGTGAAAAGTTTCTGTGTAAAAATAAAGACCATTGGACTTTTGAAGGAATATAAAAGAACAGATGTTAAAGGTTGTTTATGTCACATGTGTTGAACATTAGTTGAATACATTTCTAAACAATATGTTGAACTGAAGAAGAGTGAGTGGAAGGATTAGGAAGGATCCCTGTACAAACCAACACATACTAATCAATATGTTCTGTCTGTTATCAAGGCTGTAAGTAGACACAACTGGAGTCCAGAAAAAAATAAATAACACTCAATGTCAACTGCATATATAAACACAAACACATGTATTGATCGTCCATGAATGAACAGACATCTTATATGTGATAGAGTGAGTTTGTTTACATTAGAAATGCAAGATTCTAGTTTTGTTTTGTTTTTTAATCTCTCCCAAACAATGTTGGGGTCACAGTGTGTGTGTGTTTGTATTTCTATCTTAATGGGGACATTGTTAACACAATCACACCATGGGGACCTCTAACACTATGGGGACCTCTAACACCATGGGGACCTCTAACACTATGGGGACCTCTAACACCATGGGGACCTCTAACACCATGGGGACCTCTAACACTATGGGGACCTCTAACACTATGGGGACCTCTAACACCATGGGGACCTCTACAACTATGGGGACCTCTAACACAATGGGGACCTCTAAAACTATGGGGACCTCTAACACAATGGGGACCTCTAACACTATGGGGACCTCTACAACTATGGGGACCTCTAACACTATGGGGACCTCTACAACTATGGGGACCTCTAACACCATGGGGAACTCTAACACTATGGGGACCTCTAACACTATGGGGACCTCTAACACCATGGGGACCTCTAACACCATGGGGACCTCTAACACTATGGGGACCTCTAACACCATGGGGACCTCTAACACTATGGGGACCTCTAACACTATGGGGACCTCTAACACTATGGGGACCTCTACAACTATGGGGACCTCTAACACTATGGGGACCTCTACAACTATGGGGACCTCTAACACTATGGGGACCTCTAACGCTATGGGGACCTCTAACACCATGGGGACCTCTAACACTATGGGGACCTCTACAACTATGGGGACCTCTAACACTATGGGGACCTCTAACACCATGGGGACCTCTAACACCATGGGGACCTCTAACACTATGGGGACCAACATTCAGTTGTGAGTGTGCACGTCTGCAGGAAGGGTGAGCATGAAATGGGCCTTAAATGTCAGACCCCAACTGACCCGGGCCTGATAGAACTCGACCTGAGTTCAGTCCATATATATATATATATATATATATATATATATATATATATATATATATATATATATATATATATATATATATATATATATACTGGCTGTGATTACAACGCTGACACTCGCTCCATTAAACAAGCAACACGTAAATTAGAGGCAATGGAGGCGATCCAACTTAGAAGATTCTCTCAATGCCTGGAAAAATATCTTAATAAAGTATAATCAAGCTTTGCGTACAGCCAAAACTAGATATTACTCATCCATAATAGAAGAAAACAAGAATAATCCTAGATTCCTGTTCAGTACTGTAGCCAGACTGACAAACAGACACACCTCCGTGGAACCAGTTATTCCATCCACGCTCCATTCTGATGATTTCCTGCAGTTCTTTAACAATAAAATATCAACTATTAGAGACAAAATAGACACATTTCTCCCAAATATTAGATCAGAAAAAGCAGTGGTTTCAAACCTAGGCCCTTTAATAAATCCCTCTGTAACACTAAATAATTTCACCACTGTAGACCAAACTGATGTCATATCTATTATCATGTCTTCCAAATCATCACCTGCCTCTTAGATCCAATTACAACTAAACTCTTTAAACAGATTCTGCCCCTAATTATTAACACTGTCCTAAATATAATTAACACTTCATTAATTACTGGATATGTGCCACAGTCATTTAAATATGCTGTTATTAAACCAATTCTGAAAAAGCCTACCCTAGATCCTGACATTTTAGCCAATTATAGGTCTATATCCAATTTGCCCTTCCTGTCAAAGGTTTTCGAACGAGTAATAGTTAAACAGCTGTGCCAATTCCTGCAGGATAATAGTTTATTTGAACAGTTTCAGTCTGGCTTTCGTGCCCATCATAGCACTGAAACAGCGTTAGTTAAAGTTACTAATGACTTATTATTAGCCGCTGACATGGGATTAATATGGGTCCTGGTGTTATTAGACCTTAGTGCAGCCTTTGACACCATTGACCACAGTATCTTAGTGCACAGATTAGAATGTGATATAGGTATTAGAGGAGCAGCCCTCTGCTGGTTTAAATCATATTTATCTAATCCATACCAATTTGTTGGACGTTCATCTATAGTCTGTCCGTCCATGGGAGTGGATCTGTCCTTCAATGTGGTTCTCCTCAACATTTCTTCTTTTTCCCACTGGGTTTGGAAGTTTTTTCTTGCCGAGAAGGAGGGTCTAAGGACAGGGGGAGGGTCTAAGGACAGGGGGAGGGTCTAAGGACAGGGGGAGGGTCTAAGGACAGGGAATGCTTGGGACTTTTTTATGTATCTCTGTAGTTGATTGTGTTTTTGTAAAGCCCTTTGAGACGACTTTGTTGTGATTTAGGGCTTTATAAATAAAATTGAATTGATTAATCCGCCCGTGCCCTCAAACACGTAACGCAGTGAAATCAGTGATAAAAAAACTGCCCTGTTTTTATTTTTCCCAATTAATGGTAAAGAAACTCCCAGAATGCACCTGTCCCTCTGCTGCTCTCTATCACTGGACTGACACATATTTACCTCCTTAAATGTGTTTATTTCAATTTGCTCTTTCAGGCATTTTGTGTTCACGCCGTCAGAAAGACTCATGGACCAAAAGATGATGAACCCCCCACCCCAGCAAATGAGTCAGAAGTCCCCATGGTGTGACTGTGTAAAGAGAGGAATACATACACACACACACACACACACACATACACACACACACACACACACACATACACATACACACACACATACACATACACACACACACACACACACACACATACACACACGTACACACACACACACACATACACACACACACACACGTACACACACACGTACACACACACACACACACACACACACACACACACTGAACTCTGAGCTGAAGCTGTTTTAATTGTCTTTTTTAACATCTATTTTACTTTTATTCTCTCAACTGTGTTTATAGATCCTGTTGTTTTATTTATTTTTATCTATTTTATTCTACTGTATTGAATTCTTATTTATAATGTATTTGTTTTACCCTAGAGGTACAATGCTTTATTTATTTTGTACTTGTACTAAAGGAAAATAAAGAACCTTGATTTGTAAAAAAAAAATAAAAAATTAAAATGAAAAAATCCTAGTATAATCATCACTGACACATTTGAATAATATGCTTCAAAACCTAAAACACACACATGTAAATGAAACGACTGACACTAAAATTGAGTCTAAAATCCCATTCATATTTGTTTTCTGTCTGACATTTCTGGCACTAACCACCACATTTTTCTCCATCACTTAAAAAGGTAAAAAATCTGACATGTTTGCCCGAGGTCCGTCCCATTTCAAAGGTGGATTTTTGTATGTAGACAACAACCTAGTAATTTCCCTGGGCGCAGCAGCTGAGCACACTCGTCTGTGTGATGACAAACGGAAAGGGTTATCTGGTCCCTTCAGAGTACCTCACAAACATCGCTCAGATAAACCTAATTTTGCCCAAGGCTCTCTTCACCTGCTTGAAACTAGAGCAATAAATTTGCAAATATCTTGAAGAAATCCCACTTCTCTAAAGCTGCAGTAACTATAATTCCAGAGGGGCGTATTGCTTTCCCTTGAGGACTTTGGGAAATAATGTTGAGGCCTTCAATTTTTTTCCTGACTGTTACAATTACAAATGTCATGGAAGAAAAATCACAGGCTCCAACAGGGGCCCTCTAGCACTTTTTAGGGGGTGACATTGCCAAATGTGTTGGCTGTTTATTTATTAATTTTTTCACTTTTCTTTGCATAGCATTATTCATGAATATTAATGTTGCCTCATGGTGGGAACTGTTTGCAGTACTCAGTGGGCCGGAAGAGGCCACGAAACAAAGCTGTTGAAAATCACACTCGCTAATGTGAAGTGGGAGTTTCGGGCTTTCGCTGCAGTAGAACCAGTGGCGGAACTAGACTTTTATCCTTGTGGGGGGCAAGGGGGCGGTCAAGTCTATTTTAGGGGGTCAATGGTTGCTACTCGAACACATAAATATATACTAGCGCTCAGGATTATTATGCACACGAAGAAGTAACGTGTCAGAAATGACACAAAATGTGTTGAAATTCAACACATGGTGCATGTGCTCAGGGACAAACACATCAACTTTAACCCAACACCTACAGGGCCGTATTCACCCAGAATGTTCAAGGGATGTTGGGGGTTACACTTTCCCAACAGGAATGAGTCACAACTTTCTACTGCCGATCCATGAGTGTGAATGGAAGTGAATGGAGTGAGTCAAGATAAATTATGATTCAGTTTGACCAGTGCTGATGGTGTTTAATAATAAATATGAATGTGTCACAGACAGAGCAGCTGTTTATGATGACGATAGCTTTTATGTGGGTTAGCTTTTATGTGGGTTAGCTTTTATGTGGATTAGCTTTGATGTGGGTTAGGTTTTATGTGGGTTAGCTTTTATGTGGGTTAGCTTTTATGTGGATTAGCTTTTATGTGGATTAGTTTTTATGTGGGTTAGCTTTTATGTGGGTTAGCTTTTATGTGGGTTAGCCTTTATGTGGATTAGCTTTTATGTGGGTTAGCTTTTATGTGGGTTGGCTTTTATGTGGGTTAGCTTTTATGTGGATTAGCTTTTATGTGGATTAGCTTTTATGTGGATTAGCTTTTATGTGGGTTAGCTTTTATGTGGGCTTAGTAAGAGACTACAGTGAGTGGAGGATGTGACGTCACATGTTCTCCAGTCGTGTAGTTTAAATTATTAACAGGTTTTATTCACTAATGAATCAGTCGTTCGTTAACAGAAGCAGATGAAACATTAATAATTATCATTTATTATGAGGAACAACATGTGTGTGATTCAGGTCACATGACAAACCAGATACCATTTAACAGTTTATTTACCATTGAATACCATTCATTAATTTTACCGGCTACGTCCCCATGAGCCTCCTGGAAGGGGCGGAGACTTAAGTTCACTGCTGCGTTCCAAAATGTACATCCTCAAAGAGGGAAAGAGAAGACCAGAAAAGAGGCCTCCGATTGGTCCATTCCACGTCCGCTCTACACACACTTCCACTTCCCTATTTTTCCTTCTTATTTTGTGAACATGAACTCATTGTTGAAGACGACTCGTATGAACATGGGTTCGGCCAAACACATGAGGAAGTGGAAGAATCTGCGAGACGAGTTTGTTCAACGAAAAAGTCTGATGTGGAAATGGAGCGAAGATTCAGGAGGGAAACCCCAGTGAATTCATGAGTGCATTGTGGTGTGAAGAGCCACGTACTCCCCACGCTGGGAAGCAGTGAAGTCTGGGTGGAGGGCGTTCCAAAGCCGTGAGTCACCTTCGCCCCCTGACCCCATCCTGGTTGACCCAGAGCCAGTTGCAGTGGACCACTGCGAAGGAAATTAAAGAAAGAAAAAAGACAAGAAAAAGGAGGGAACCCCCCCACCGCCACCACCACCTGTTTTTTTTTTTTGATATATCCACACATTTCTTTCTTTCAACATTAAACTTCCAGGGACGACAGATGAAGGGTGGGCGGCACCTGAGGTGATCAATCACATTTTAGGTGAGGCCAGTGCCCCCTGTAACTCCGCCCCTGAGTGGAACACCCCTCCCGTCCCCTGAAATAAGTTCTCACTAACTAATTTAAAATGACTTCACAGACATAAAAATGACAATTTCTGCTCAAATATTTGACACGGTTTTGTTGTTTTTTTTCAGTCTGTGCCAAAGAGCTGTCCAAGAAAAGTGCTCTGCCATTTTTCAAGAATAAGTCATATGGGGAGCAGTGGGCTGACCTATAGTGGGTCTTTACCCCGAGACCAGAGCTGCTTTTAGAACAGACAGCCAAACTTCAGGTCAGCAGGGATTAATTAGCTTTTTGAAACCCACCCAGCAGATGTCAAGGTAATCTTGGGATGCAGGCTGCAGAGGTCAATGCAATATCTGAGAACAGAGGGAAAGAGAGCTGATCTCACCACTGTCCCACACTCTACACCACACATTAGTGTCAAACGGGGAGGCACCACTCAGCACTGACTTCCAGCCCTCATTCAGGACTCATTAAAAGCCAACCATAAAAATAGGTCACGCTAGCGGTACTACCAAAAACAACCAGGACTTTTCATTTTCACCCATTTTTTTGTAGTTGGAGCCATAATTGTGATGTAATTGGAATTGTTCTACTCACCCATGTTAGTGTTTTTTTTTTTATTTTGATTCCTCTGGATGAAATTTGGTTGCTCCGATATCCACCAAACACCGTACGAGAGTGGACAGGGCACAGATTTGCAGACGCTAAATCAGTTATTTTGTTCAAGTCTTGTTAATACTAGTCTAATTACATCGTCATTAAAGGGATTATCTGGAGTAAAAATCAGTTTAGCTCATGTTTTAGATAGTTGGGAGTACATACATAGAGTTGACATTAAAATATTAAAATCACACCATTTGGATGAAGATTGTCAAATTTATATTTTGCTGTTTTGGGCCCAAACCAAAGTCTATTTTTAGACTAATTCTTCTTTAAAGTTTATTAATAAAATCCCAGTAAAATGTCTCCTGAACACTTCTAACTATGAGTGTTTGTTAAATTCCTAGCGTAACTTCTTCAAATCATGTCTTTTTAGGAAGAACAACAACTGACTCTGACAGTAATTAAGTCTAAAACTAAGACAAATCGACTCCAAACACGACTTTCCTTGGCGCTGGCGTTAGGTATTTCCCCGTCATGTTTGGTACCGTTGGAAAGATGGGGATTCCCTCTAGACAACCCTTAAATAGAAATCTACAGAATTATAGATTTGAACCAATGGGAGGCCTCAGAACAAAGCCTTCTGCACTAAACTAAAGCCCTTGTTGCTATGGCGATGTTGAAAAACAGCCTCTGATTGGTTGAATTAGTGTCACATAAACATTTTGAATAAACTTTAAGATAAATATTGTGACGGAAGAGCTCCGTCACGTCATATATATATATATATATATTTTTTTTTTTTTTTTGATAAACTGTTTTATAATTTTTCTGGACTGTTGTAGAGGTCCATCAGTGATTGTGCTGGGTGTGTTTTAATTTTTGGCAATTTATAGTAATGTTGTTTACCTAAAACTTTAAATGCTTGGTCAGTAGTGAGCAATTTTGCCTCTTAATTACCTGGGGGGGGGGGGGGGGGCTTCAGGGTTTTTAAAAGAGGGCCTTTCTCCATCATGGGGGGTACAAAGCCAGTAGAGGGAAAAGACCAGAGGAAGAAGGTACAGAGAAGTGAAAGATTTAACTAAAAGGACTTGTTTCTTTAATTGTGTTTTTTTGTGTGTGTGTGTATTAAGAATGGACTTTATTTTGGAATGCTGTAAATACTTCTGTTTCGACACTAAAACCAAATTTTTTTGCACTTAAAAGACGAGCACAATAAAGCACCTGAAAACTAATTTTTCGACTACACCATCAGTTATTTAGTTATTTTTTTACAAAGAAGAAGAACCTCGTCACAAATATAAAATATAAATTTATGAAATTTGACCCAAGTGACTGGTTTAGTGGTGTCAGTATAATGTCCTGGTCTGTGGACACCAGGCTCTTGTAGAAGTAAATGTGGTATTATGGTCTAAACAACAGAAAATGTGAAGTCCACATATGTGGACACCAGGTCATAGGAGGATAAAAACAGATTTAAAAATAGTAAAACTAATCACTTCCATGTTAACACAGTTTGGCTCAAAACAGCAAAATCTAAATGTCAGTGTTCATCCAAATGGTGTGAGTTTGATGTTAACTATATGTATGTACTAACAATCATCTAAAATAAAATCAAATAAACCTATTTTTACTCCAGAAAATCCCTTTAACGTCACAAATGCAAAAACAACAGCATTGTCCTTTAATAACTGTAAAGTAATTCAGCTGATGTGAATTATCTTTTGGTTTGGACTTTTGCATAAATCAACTTTTCACACTTTTTTACACTGACTCACTTTTCTTTTATTTGTTTTTATTTAGGTGAAGAAAGTTTAGCTTTGCCAGATTTACCTTCATTATTCTGGAGTAACTGTGCCAGAGAAAGAGCAGAGTCCAGCCAAACAGTTAATTATCACACATCACCAGGCATGATAATATGAATTCTTTATACACTAAAAACTTTCTACTGCATACTCAGCATTTTCATTTTGATGTCAAACAGAAAATGTGCGTGCATTTTCCTCTGCATACTCTGAGAAAACACTTCCTTATTTTGTCCTAGCAGTGATTTTCCAGCTAAAGTTGCTCAATGCAGAAGTGTCAAACGTATTCCCATTCATTACTGAGGTAGAAGTATATATGCAAAGGTTTAAAAAGAGACGTAGAATTATCAACCCTAACCCAAAATATAAAAGTCCTGGTTTCAAAAATACTTCCAAGTATGAAAATAAATGTAAGAGGAAAGAAAATCCATGAAGACAAAAGCTTAAGCTATGCCACAGGGGCAATAGAGAACTGCCCCACCCCCCCAGAAAAAAGCCATAATGACTATAATATTATATTAACCCTCTAAAGCCAAATGTATCATATTTGATACATAGGGTTGAAGACTTCTACATGATCAGTGTCATATTTTTTTTTTCTTGAAAAAACGGTGGTGCAGTGGTTAGCACGGTGGCGCAGTGGTTAGCGCGGTGGTGCAGTGGTTAGCGCGGTGGCGCAGTGGTTAGCGCGGTGGTGCAGTGGTTAGCGCGGTGGCGCAGTGGTTAGCACGGTGGCGCAGTGGTTAGCACGGTGGCGCAGTGGTTAGCGCGGTGGTGCAGTGGTTAGCACTCGTGCCTCACAGCAAGAAGGACCCTGGTTCGAATCCCGTACCAGACCTTTCTGTGTGGAGTTTGCATGTCCTCCCCGTGTCCGCGTGGGTTTTCGCCGGGCACTCCGGTTTCCTCCCACCATCCAAACACATGCACTGATAGGTTAATTGGTTAATCTAAAATTGTCCATAGGTGTGAATGTGAGAGTGATTGTTTGTCTATATATGTTCAGCCCTGTGATGAACTGGCGTCTCATACAGGGTGTACCCCGCCTTCGCCCATTGTAGCTGGATTAGGCCCCCAGTGACCCCCGTGACCCAAGTGTGGATAAAGCGGGTTCAGATAATGAATGAACTTGATGTGTACAATTAGATACATGTAATACTGTACTTAAGTACATATTTGTATCTGTACTTTACTTGAGTATTCTGGAAACTTTTTAATTTTACTCCCTACATTTGTTCATAAATATCAGTACTTTATACTCTTTACATTTATATAAATATATGTACTTTATACTCTTTACATTTATATAAATATATGTACTTTATACTCTTTACATTTATATAAATATTTGTACTTTATACTCTTTACATTTATATAAATATATGTACTTTATACTCTTTACATTTATATAAATATTTGTACTTTATACTCTTTACATTTATATAAATATATGTACTTTATACTCTTTACATTTATATAAATATTTGTACTTTATACTCTTTACATTTATATAAATATATGTACTTTATACTCTTTACATTTATATAAATATATGTACTTTATACTCTTTACATTTATATAAATATTTGTACTTTATACTCTTTACATTTATATAAATATATGTACTTTATACTCTTTACATTTATATAAATATCTGTACTTTATACTCTTTATATTTATATAAATATATGTACTTTATACTCTTTACATTTATATAAATATTTATATTTTATACTCTTTACATTTAGTGTGATATAATGACTAATGTTAGAATGATTCAACAATATGAATATATGACACAAGTGTGAGTAATGAAAGTAGTAATTAAAATAATTCTACAGTAAATCCACTTATAAATGACTGTTAACAGAAGTAACACAGTGATGCTTTATTCAGTCCTCTTGTTGCCATTACTGTTATGACCTTCCTTCAAAGCACTTTTAAGACGATTGATTATATTCCCCCCAAAATCAGCAGATGTTCCAATTAGGCTCACCCGTGTGCAATCCCAACTAGGTTTGGAGAAGTTTTGTATCATTAGCATGAACATGGGTGGCATGTAGAACACATGCTGCTGCGGGCTGGGGAAATGTTGTTGGACGGCAAATAATCGACCAAATGAATCACGTCCCAAACACAAGACACGGTGGAAGTTTTTAATAATTGCTCGTTATCTTGCACATATGTCATTATTGCTCAGGCCTGGAAAAAATTATGGAACCACTGGCTCCATGTGAGTCTTAAATATAACTGTCTCTGAGCTACAAAATGAGAATTTATTTTAAAAAAATAAAAAAAAATTACATAAAAAAAAAGAAAATCATGTGCATCAGATGCACATGTTAAAGGGACAGTTGAGTATTTTTCACATGAATGTGTTTTTTCTGTTTAAGTGTTTGTAGTGGGCGGAGCTTCAGATTTCACACCAAACATAAGTATTTTATTTATTCTAAACATGACTTTAGTTCAAACAAATATTTTAAAAATATATTGTACATCCCCCGTGAATACAATAGAATAGTTCTACATGATTATAGATGTTAAGAGAAGGAACAGTTTTATTTCATATACAGTGGTACCTCAGTTATAACCACAGACCAAACTAATGAATAATCCAAGTAACAAAAAACCTTTACCTCAATTTTTTGTCTCTGAATACCCCCCAAAAAATTATATTTACAAAAGGAAACATAAATACTATGTACATTACTGCATGTAAATACATCATGTACGTACTGTATGTATCATCCCATTGGCTATGCGGGAGGTACCCATGATGCTTTTGGTGACCTTCGACCCTCATTCATCACAGAGTTCTAACCATACACGCATAAAGGACAGAACCACCACCCAATCTCAAATCTAAATCTTCATTTTCTTGAACTTTTAACACATATTTCATACTTTTATAATTTTTAAAGGGTTTCAGGGGTAGTATTGGGGGGCCTTTTACATGTAAAATGCAACTACCGTAAATTCCAGACTATAAGCCGCTACTTTTTTCCCAAACTTTCAACCCTGCGGATTATTCAGTAATTATGTTTTTATATTATGTAATTTTTCTAACGGCCGCCAGCGGTGCTCGAGTAGAAAAGGTCAGATTTAGAGCGGTGAAATATATGCGTCGAGGAAGACTAAATGAAAAAGGAGGGGCGGAACAAACGCGGGGTGATGGGTTTAAGTGGGGACCGGTAAAGGTGAGGGACAGACAAAAAAAAGGTGAAGAGGGGGTAAAAAGTTGCTTAAAGAAAAACCTGCGGCGGTGTGTGAGAGAAGACAGAGGCTCGACCAGACCCTGTGGATTATTTTTGCACGTTGGCACGGAGGAGTTTGACCTGAACTCTCTGCCAAAGATTAAAGTTATCACTGACTCTGCCATAGATGAGGCGAGGCGGCGACCAGCCACCTGTTTGTGGACGCGGCGGACAATAGTGGATATATATTTTTCCTTCCCTTACCTTTGGAAATATACACTTTTTTTTCCTTGGATTACTTTCAACGGGACCCGGACTCTGCAGGTCTGCATCAAACCTTAAGTATCATTTTCCCTTCATTTTCGCCAGCTGTGATTTTTGGACTGTGGACTTTAATGAAGGACATTTAGTTTCATTCGCGGGACTTGAAGTCAGGTTTGGGTTAATTTTGTGTTTGTGTTACATGTTTTAATGTGGGCACATGCGGCTTATATACAGGTGCGGCTTGTGTATGTACAAAATCGGTTTTCCTCTTAAAATGTGGTGGGTGCGGCTTATAATCAGGTGCGCTCTATAGTCCAGAAATTACGGTATTTATGAAAAAGTCACGGTACAAAAATATTTCTGGAACAAATTAATTTCAAAAGTAGAGATCCTACTGTATTAAATAAATACAGAACAAATCAATAACCCCTGTTCTCCCTGTTTCTAGTGTATGTTTGTCCCATAGTTTTCCAATGTTAGTCCTTTATATGGATGGAAAATTGTAAAAAACATACAGTGTTTCTGCTTGAAGCTGAAATCATTAAGAGGTGAATATTGGACAACAAAAGGCCTCCAGTCTGTTTATACATGAGTGAGAAAAAGGCCATTTCCCTTGTTCCTGGTTGATCCAGTCTGTTGACCCGCTCCACAGTGACGCTCTTAATGGCTCGGTAAATGTAGTCTGGGACAGAAACGGCGACGGACACATCATTCCAAACACCATAACAGTGGATGTGCACTGTTTTAATAAGCAGTTGCAGCACTTGAATGTAGGTCTCATCAAATCCAACAATTAATAGATTTAGAGGCGCATTGAGGAGCAGCATTTATTTCAGCCCAATAAAAAGCACTGCATTCAAAGTGAGTAAACACCACTGTCCTGCTCTCTTCATGTTTTTGCAGCTGTGCCGCCTGGTTATGATTCATTCTTTGTAAAGGAATTCTATTTTCAAGGTATACACAGTATTATCTGAGAAATGCCACCTATATTTCTTCAGACTTACTGCTGAACACAGCAAAGCTTTTTGGTAGAAGCTGCAGGATGAAGCCTCCTGTACTACCCCCCCCCCCCCCCCCCCCAAAAAAAAAAAAAAAAAAGAACAGCTGAACTCTTGTCTGGTTCTATAACAACAGATTCCTGTTCTGATAGATGGTGCCAACATTTTTATCAAAGTTTAATAAAATAAATAAACTGCATGAATGAGAATTTGTCATTTAAAAAAAAGGAAAAGTCATTTGTTATAGTGTTGGCTTTTATCACAAATGCATCAACAGTTTCAGTATCTGAACTGGGTGGAACCACAGCTGGCTACGAAGGGACTGGTCGTATAGCTGCAGACTCCGCCCACCCAGGTCACAAACTGTTTGTACCTGTTCCCTCCGAAAACAAAGAACAACTCTATTTACAAAAAATCATGGTATGAAACCACTTCTGGGACGAATTAATTTCATAAGTTGAGGTACCACTGTATGAAATCTGTCTCTCTCTCTGTCTTTCTGTCTCTGTCTCTCTCTCTGTCTTTCTGTCTCTGTCTCTCTCTCTGTCTCTCTTTCTGTCTGTCTCTGTCTCTCTCTCTCTCTCTCTCTCTCTCTCTCTCTCTCTGTCTTTCTGTCTCTGTCTCTCTCTCTGTCTCTCTTTCTGTCTCTCTCGCTCTCTGTCTCTCTCTCTGTCTCTCTCTCTCTCTCTGTCTCTCTCTCTGTCTCTCTCTCTCTCTCTCTCTCTCTCTGTTTCTCTCTCTGTCTCTGTCTCTCTCTCTGTCTCTCTGTCTCTCTTTCTGTCTCTCTCTCTCTCTCTGTCTCTGTCTCTCTCTCTGTCTCTCTCTCTCTCTCTCTGTTTCTCTCTCTGTCTCTGTCTCTCTCTCTCTCTGTCTCTCTCTCTGTCTCTCTCTCTCTCTCTCTGTCTCTGTCTCTCTCTCTGTCTCTCTCTCTGTCTCTGTCTCTCTCTCTGTCTCTCTCTCTGTCTCTGTCTCTCTCTCTGTCTCTGTCTCTCTCTCTCTCTCTCTCTGTCTCTCTCTCTGTCTCTGTCTCTCTCTCTGTCTCTGTGTCTCTTTCTCTCTCTCTCTGTCTCTCTCTCTCTGTCTCTCTCTCAAATCAAATCAAAAGGTTCTTTATTGGCATGAAAAATGTTTACATCAATATTGCCAAAGCGCAGAGAACACAAAAACAAATATCACAGAATATAGACAATATAAAATTAAAAAGTAGTACTAATTATATAAATAACAAGTAAAATAGAATACAGATAAAAATAGAAATAGAGAACAACTTTGTAGACCGGTGAGGAAATGTGTCGTTGTGTGTTGAGTATCTATATTTATACACACATGTACATCCCTCACCATGGTCAGTATGATCAATATGATCAATAACGGTGTCATAACACCCTGTAGCTTCACCCACTCTCTCTCTCTGTCTCTCTCTCTCTGTCTCTCTCTCTCTGTCTCTCTCTGTCTCTCTGTCTGTCTGTCTCTCTCTGTCTCTCTCTCTCAAATCAAATCAAATCAAATCAAAAGGTGCTTTATTGGCATGAAAAATGTTTACATTAATGTTGCCAAAGCGCAGAGAACACAAAAACAAATATCACACAATATAGACAATATAAAATTAAAAAAAAAAAAAAAAAAATATTAATAATTATATAAATAACAGGTAAAATACAATACAGATAGAAATAAAAAAACCACTTTGTAGACCGGTGAGGAAATGTGCCGTACACACGTATATTCCTCACCATGCTCAGTACGATCAATATGATCAATAACGGTGTCATAACACCCTGTAGCTTCACCCACTGTCCCTCAGGTTGTGGCACAACAGGATGTACCTGGCTGCAGATCTGGCTACTGGTCCGGAACCTCCTCCCAGAACCACCTGCAGCTGATCTGCCTCCTCTAGGTCCTGGAACTCTGGGATCCAGAGCTCCAGCTCCTTGAAAAATGCCCTTCTTTCTGGATTATACTTTGGGCATTTCAGGAGAAAGTGCACCTCTGTCTCCACCTCGTCTGTCGTGCAGTGACCACATATCCGTTGCTCTTTTGGCAACCAGGACTTTTTGTGTCTTCCCTTTTCTATGTCCAGACTGTGGTCACTGAGCCTGTACTTGGTGACGATCTGTCGCTGCTTTCTATCTCTGACAGTAGAGAGATATTCTTCACATTCATACTTTGTTTTTAGGGCCCGATAGACTTCTAGTTTGTTTTGAGTTTTGATTTGTGCGTTCCAATGTTCCAGATAGTTGCTCTTGCTTTGTTTTACAGCCTGATTGATGGAGAACTTTGTTAGGAAAGCATTGCTGGGCTGAGTCTGGTTGCTGTTGGTATTTGTTAGTGGGTTAGTGAGACTCAGAACCAGCTGCTTCAGGGGACTCTTTGCGGGGTTCAGTTCTTGGGTTTTCAGAGCTTTAAAATGTAATGTGTCCGTTGGGCTCGTGTTTAGGTGCATCCAGAAATGTAGTGATCTTTTTAGTACATTTATCAATAGTGGAAAACGGCCTAATTCTGCCCTACATGCGTTGGTTGGTGTTTTCCTTTGTATTTTCAGAATCATTCTGCAGAATTCTGCGTGTAGGGTTTCTGTTGGATGCTTGTCCCATCTAGTGTAGCTGGAATGACTGAGTGGACCCCAAACCTCACTTCCATATAGCGCAATGGGCTGAATGACACTCTCAAAAATTTTGCACCAGATTGAGATTGGTATATCAATGTTATGTAATTTGTTTCTAATTGCATATATAGCTCTGCGAGCTTTTTGTTTTAGTTCATTCACTGCCGTACTGAAACTCCCCGATGCAGTAATTACCAGACCCAGGTAAGTGTACTGCATCGTGTGCTCTAGTGCGATGCTACCTAGAGTTAGCCGGTATCTATTTTCCTGACATCTGGGCTTTTTCTGGAAGATCATTACTTTTGTTTTCTTAGGATTTATTGCCAGGGCCCAGTGCTGCCAATATCTCTCCAGCAGGTCTAGGTGTTGCTGCAACCCGCCAGCAGTTGGTGACAGCAAGACCAGGTCATCTGCGTAAAGTAAGAATTTAACTTCCGTGTCGTATAGGGGGAGACCTGGAGCTGCCGACTGCTCCAACTGCACCGCCAGTTCGTTAATATAAATATTGAACAGAGTTGGGCTAAGTCCGCAGCCCTGTCTCACCCCTCTATTCTGAGTGAAGAACTCAGTGTGTTTGTCGCCAATTTTAACTGCACATTTGTTGTCCGAATACATTGACTTGATTAGATCATATACTTTACCCCCTACACCACTCTGCAAAAGTCTATAATAAAGTCCTTCATGCCAGATTGAGTCGAAGGCTTTTTTGAAGTCAATAAAACAGGCAAATATTTTTCCATTTTTGGTTTGGTTTACGTTTTCATTTATGAGGGTGTGTAGGGTGTAGATATGATCCGTAGTCCGGTGATTTGGGAGGAAGCCAATTTGACCTTTGCTCAGGACATTGTGTTCGTTAAGGAAGTTTAGCAATCGATTATTCAGAATGCTATTAAACAACTTCCCCAGATTACTGCTCACACAGATGCCTCTGAAATTATTAGGATCCAATTTGTCTCCATTTTTATGAATAGGAGTTATAAGCCCTTTATTCCAGGTGTCAGGGAAGTAGCCCGATTTTAATATTATGTTGAATAATTTGAGCACTGCTCTTTGCAGCTCAGCGTTGCAATTTTTCAGCATCTCAGACCTGATGCTGTCAAAGCCACAGGATTTTTTTGGTTTTAAGGTTTTGAGTTTTTGTGCCAATTCCTCCTGTGTTATGGGAAAATCTAAAGGGTTTTGGTTGTCTTTTATACTGTGTTCCAGCAACTGTAATTTTTGTTTGGTCAGATTGAAGTTGGAATTTGACTGTTGCTGGATTTCTGAATACAGATTCTCAAAATGGTTTTTCCAGATTTCTCCATTTTGGATGGGGGGGTCTTGTGGTTTTGTAGTGCTCAAATTATTCCACATTTCCCAGAATTGATTTTGATTCAGGGATTGTTCTAAGTCCTGTAGGGTTTGATCTACATGGCTTAGTTTTTTCATTCTGAGTGTGTGTTTGTAATGTTTTAATTTGTCGTTATATTTCTTTCTTAAGTCCATATCGTGGGGTTGGTGGTGTTTGAGGTTTGATAGGATGCGTAGTTCTTTCCTGATGTTTTTGCAGTCGTTGTCAAACCACTTTTCACCTTTGTGTTGTTTTTTCTTATTGTTGGTGGTCCTTGATAGGACCATGTCTGCTGCGGTTTGAAAGATGTTGTTGATTTCTTTGACTGCTTGGTTGGTGCTGGCTTTGTTAGTTTCGAATTGTTTGTTAATGAAGTTAGTAATCATGTTAGTTAATTTGGGTGAATTTAGGGTGTTGATAAATTTGTCTGCACTATCTGGAGCCCATCTGTAGGTCTTATTAATGTTGAACAGCTTGCTGGGCTCCTCTCTCGATGCCTGATTAGAGGTTATGGTCTTGATGAAAATCATAATTTGGCTGTGATCAGAAAAGGGAGTCTGTTGTCTGACAGTGAATGCACTAAAGGAGGAGGGGTCCATGTCAGTTATTGCATAATCAACTACACTAGCTCCAAGACCTGAACAGCATGTGAACCTTCCCAAGGAGTCCCCTCTGATCCTACCGTTAAGTGTGTACAGGCCTGAGGCGCGACAGAGGTGCATGAGTTCCTTACCAGCCTTGTTCACAGTGCAGTCCAGGGAGTTCCTTTTGGAGATGGTAGGAGAGAGGCACTGGTTGTGTGGGCCAAACACATGGATGTTCCCCTGTGGGTCGTTGGTGTCAGGTTCTGACCCTGTTCTGGCGTTGAAGTCTCCACACAGCAGCACGTTTCCCTGGGCCTGGAAAAGGCTTACCTGCTCGTGGAGGTTGCTGAGGAAGTCCTCGTCATGGTAGGGGGAGTCAATTGGGGGAGAATATAGGGCACAGAGGTAAATGTCTCTGTTTGAGATGCCAATTTTACTGCTGAGTTTTACCCAGCAGTGGGTTTTACCAATTTTAATTTTTGAGATGTGTTTGGCCAACTCTCCTCTGTACCAAATCAAAATACCTCCGGAGTCTCTCCCTCGCTGCACTGAGCTCAGTTTGGTGGAGGGAATGATTATTTCTTGGTAACCTGAGGGGCAGTGGGTGACGGTGCCATCTCGACACCAGGTTTCCACTAAAATGACAATGTCCACATTTTTAATGCTTTTTAGGAAGTCAGGGTCTCTGCTCTTGATCCCGAAGGAAGATGAGGAGAGACCCTGAATGTTCCAGAAGCCTAAAGAAAAGTTGTGCATGAACAGGGGTTATTGGACATTGGGTCAAGTTATATGTGACAGATAATTGTGAAACAGTGTGGATACAAAAGAAGAAAAAAGGTTGTGCTTTCCTGTGTATGTGCACGTGTGTGTGTCAGTGTGTGTGTGTATGTGTGTGAGTGAGTGTCAGTGTGTATGTGTGTGTTAGTGTGTGTGTATGTGTGTCAGTGTGTGTGTGTCAGTGTATGTGTGTGTCAGTGTGTGTCAGTATGTGTATGTCAGTGTGTGTGTGTCAATGTGTTGTCCTTATAGTAGTCTGGTGCACAGGGAAAGTAGCAGAGTTTTAATTTCCCCCAGCTGGGTTGATGCTGGGTCGTTGGGGTTGGGGGGTGGGGGGGGTGTTGTTGGGCCAGTGGGTGTGTGGGGGGGCAGGGCCGCAGTAGCAGCATAGCTTTGGGGACCGTGTTGTGGGGGGAGGGCCCTGGTAGGTGTTGCCTGTGTGTTTCTGGGGGGGGGTGGGTGACGGGGTTTTTTGGTCCTGGGGGGGGTAGCACGCTAATGTGGGGCTGCCCGGGGCTTATGGCGTGGTGGGTGTGGGGTATGGGGCTGGGGGGGGAAGGGGATCCGGGTGCTGTGGTGTGCTCTGGTGGGGAGAGGGGGGTGTCTTGGGGTGTGCCAGGTGGGGTGGGCAGGTGTGGGTGTGTTGTGGCCCCGGGTGTTTCGGTCCAGGGCGGCATCTTTGAGGGCTCTTGCGAAGATGCCCACTCTTTCTTTCCGGAGGTGCAGACCGTCGTAGAGGTCCAGGAGGCTGACGGTGGGATGGTGGGCCAGGTGGACGTTGGGGAGATCCACGCAGCCTCTGCTGATGTCGCCGTTGGTTCCGTGGAGGATGTGAGGTGGGATGTCTCGCCGCGGTAGTAGCGTTGAGATGACGATCCGCGCCTCGGGGAAGTCGCCACTCGCTCTCGCCGCCACTCTACGCACCGCTTCGGCCGTGCCGCCGCGTAGAGTGTGCAGGTCGTTGGTCCCCGTGTGGATTATGATGCACTGCGGGCTCCCAAGGTGTTCTTTCTTTAGGAGCTGCAGTGCGTGGCCTGTGGTGCTGCATTTTTTTGTAGTCACCTGGTGGCCCGGGAACAGTT
>CM035786.1:4168946-4178946 GCA_020466265.1 Siphamia tubifer | reverse complement strand
AAAATAAATATTGTTGACAGATAATGAAAAAAATCTGTGTATATTTCCATTTTAGATCACAGCAGTTAAAAAAATCATATATAATTCCCCATTTGTAATAGAAATGCTTGATGATTTCAGATTTTAATAACATTTTCACCAGTTTATTCCACATTTTTCACCAGAGTAGTTGTCAAGAATGTGATGAAAATGTGACAGATAGCTTTCCCCGTCGCCTTCGTCTGCATTTCCTGTTGGCAGCAGCGTTCACAGAGGTATTCATTCATACTGTGGGTGTAAATGTGAATGTACGTAGATGTAATCTGTCATGCTTTGTCACAGCACACCCAGGAGCAATTAACTTTAATCAGGCTTCAACTGGGTCAGTAATTCCAAAAGCAATCACCATATTCCAGTTATTTTTTACATGAAATGCTGACTTGACTTGTCATCAGGTTTTATTCTTCCACATATTATTTATGTTTATTGACTGTGATAAGTGTGACAGGAAGTGGTCTGTGGTGTATCTGCAGTGGAAGCTTAACCTAGACACAACTGTCAACTGACGTTTTTAAGGTGGAAATTAATTTGTTAAAAGGGTGAGTCCACAGAATCAGTACGTTTTCAGCTTTGGAAATTAAACATTTAAACTCATTTTATTTGCATTTTTAAAATACCAGCGAAAACAATAGATCTTAAAATGAAAGGAAATGACATGGGTCCGTCTCAGACAATCTGTTTTGTTTATGTTATGTGTCATTTTATACTTCATTCTATGATTAATTTGTCAACCCTGTTACAGACAAAATGATTGATGTTCCAAATACAGTCATACCTCTACTGACCACAGACCACTGACCACTGACCACACACCACTGACCACTGACCACACACCACTGACCACTGACCACACACCACTGACCACAGACCACACACCACTGACCACTGACCACACACCACTGACTGATCTCTTATCTTAAAGATGATCTGGTTCCGTACCAACCCAATAGAACCCTTCGTTCTCAGAATGCAGGTTTATTGAAAGTTCCTAAGGTTTCTAAAAGTACAGTAGGAGCTAGAGCCTTTAGTTATCAGGCCCCTGTCTTATGGAATCAGCTTCCCTTTAATATTAAAGACGCAGAAACAGTCTCTACATTTAAAATTAGGTTGAAAACATTCCTGTTTGAGAAAGACTATGGTCAGGTTAGTTAAAAATGATGTGACTCATATATCATGTATACATGATGTATGAGTCACAGTTCAGTCTAGGCTGCCCTAGGAGTTAGAATGCTGGGGGAAGTACAGACACTGAGTTCTTTCTTCTCTTTCTCTCCCTCACACCTGTTTCTGTCATTTTTATAACATATCTTTCATACCAAGTCTGTTCATGACTAGTCACCTGGTGTGTCCGTCCCCCCCCCCCCCCGGGGGGAGTGGTGGCTCTCCTGACAGTGTCTGTGTGGGAGCCATGGACGACAGGATCTGCAGTGTCTCGCCTGTGCTGACCTGTGACCCTGGACCCACGCCCCTGCCTGTCTGGACCAGCCCCCCCCTCCTGCATTTATACATGGACGTTCATCTATAGTCTGTCCGTCCATGGGAGTGGATCTGTCCTTCAATGTGGTTCTCCTCAACATTTCTTCTTTTTCCCACTGGGTTTGGAAGTTTTTTCTGCTGAGAAGGAGGGTCTAAGGACAGGGGGAGGGTCTAAGGACAGGGGGAGGGTCTAAGGACAGAGGATGCCTGGGACTTTTCATGTATTTCTGTAGTTGATTGTGTTTTTGTAAAGCCCTCTGAGACGACTTTGTTGTGATTTAGGGCTTTATAAATAAAATTGAATTGACCACAGACCACAGACCACATACCACTGACCACTGAGCACAGACCATTGACCACTGACCACTGACCACTGAGCACAGACCACTGACCACAGACCACAGACCACAGACCACTGACCACTGAGCACTGAGCAATGACCACTGACCACAGACCACTGACCACAGACCATTGACCACTGACCACTGACCACTGAGCACAGACCACTGACCACAGATCACTGACCACAGACCACACACCACTGACCACTGACCACACACCACTGACCACTGACCACTGACCACTGACCACAGACCACTGACCACTGACCACTGACCACAGACCACTGACCACAGACCACACACCACTGACCACACACCACTGACCACTGACCACAGACCACACACCACTGACCACAGACCACTGACCACTCACCACAGACCACTGACCACTGACCCAGCTAACGAATGATCCAAGTGATGAAAAACCTTTGCCTCAAATTTTTCGTTTCTGAATACGAAAGAAAATTCTATTTACGAAAGGAAACTAAAACCCGAGAGACATAAATACAGTACTGTATGTACAGTACTACAGTAAACATAAATACAGTACTGTATGTACAGTACTACAGTAAACATAAATATAGTACTGTATGTACAGTACTATAGTAAACATAAATACAGTACTGTATGTACAGTACTACAGTAAACATAAATACAGTACTGTATGTACAGTACTACAGTAAACATAAATATAGTACTGTATGTACAGTACTATAGTAAACATAAACACAGTACTGTATCTACAGTACTATAGTAAACATAAACACAGTACTGTATGTACAGTACTATAGTAAACATAAACACAGTACTGTATGTACAGTACTACAGTAAACATAAATATAGTACTGTATGTACAGTACTACAGTAAACAAAAATATAGTACTGTATGTACAGTACTATAGTAAACATAAACACAGTACTGTATGTACAGTACTATAGTAAACATAAACACAGTACTGTATGTACAGTACTACAGTAAACATAAATATAGTACTGTATGTACAGTACTACAGTAAACATAAATATAGTACTGTATGTACAGTACTGTACGTAACTACATCATGTATGTAATTACGTCACATACGTACTGTACGTATCACCCCATTGGCTCTGAGGGAGCTACCCATGATGCTTTTGGTGACCTTTGACCCTCATTCATCCCAGAGTTCCTGTTGTTTCCTCAGTTTTTCCCAGTGTGTTCATTTAAACTTTATTACAGTACGTATTATAAAATGACAGTAAACAGGTCGATGGTGGAA
This sequence comes from Siphamia tubifer, assembly GCA_020466265.1. Classification (NCBI taxonomy): domain Eukaryota; kingdom Metazoa; phylum Chordata; class Actinopteri; order Kurtiformes; family Apogonidae; genus Siphamia; species Siphamia tubifer. Next base: position 4,175,831 of record CM035786.1, on the reverse strand, counting down.
CCAGGCTAATTCCAGCACCACGGAGGCGAAAAAGAAAAACAACTTTTTTTTGGGGGGGGGGGGCAGATTATTCACCTTCACATGTTTCATTTGTTTCAGTTTATGCTTCACATCCACTCGTTTAGAAACAAACCAACAGAAAGAGTTTAAGCCACTTAAACCACTTAGACCAGTTAGACCCGTTAAACCAGTTAAACCACTTAGACCAGTTAGACCAGTTAAACCAGTTAAACCACTTAGACCAGTTAGACCAGTTAAACCAATTAGACCAATTAAACCAGTTAGACCAGTTAAACCAGTTAAACCACTTACACCAGTTAAACCAGTTAGACCATCTAAACCAGTTAGACCATTTAAACCAATTAGACCAATTAAACCAGTTAGACCCGTTAAACCAGTTAAACCACTTAGACCATTTAGACCAGTTAAACCGCTTAAACCAGTCAGACCAGTTAAACCAGTTAGACCAGTTAAACCACTTAAACCAGTTAGACCAGTTAAACCGCTTAAACCAGTTAGATCAGTTAAACCATTCAAACTAATGAAACCAGTCAAACCAGTTAGACCAGTTAAACCACTTAGACCAGTTAGACCAGTTAACCACTTAAACCAGTCAGACCAGTTAGACCAGTTAAACCAGCTAAACCAGTTAGACCATCTAAACCAGTTAGACCAGTTGAACCAGTTAGACCAATTAAATCAATTAGACCACTTAAACCAGTTAGACCAGTTAAGCCAGTTAACCACTTAAACCAGTCAGACCAGTTAGACCAGGTAAACCAGTTGCACCAGTTAGACGAGTTAAACCAGTTAGACCAGTTAAACCACTTAAACCAGTTAGACCAGTTAAACCAGTTGGACCAGTTAAACCAGTTAGACCACTTAAACCACTTAGACCAGTTAGACCAGTTAAACCACTTAAACCAGTCAGACCAGTTAAACCAGTTAGACCAGTTAAACCAGTTAAACCAAGTAAACCAGTTGCACTAGTTGGACCAGTTAGACCAGTTAAACCACTTAAACCACTTAAACCAGTTAAACCAAGTAACCCAGTTGCACCAGTCAAACCAGTTAGACCAGTTAGACCAGTTAAACCAGTCAGACCAGTTAAACCACTTAAACCAGTTAAACCAAGTAAACCAGTTGCACTAGTTGGACCAGTTAGACCAGTTAAACCACTTAAACCACTTAAACCAGTTAAACCAAGTAACCCAGTTGCACCAGTCAAACCAGTTAGACCAGTTAGACCAATTAAACCACTTAGAACAATTAGACCAGTTAAACCAGTTAAACCAGTCAGACCAGTTAAACCAGTTAGACCAGTTAAACCAAATAAACCAGTTGCACCAGTCAAACCAATTAAACCAGTCAAACCAGTTAGACCAGTCAAACCAGTTGCACCAGTTGGACCAGTTAGACCAGTTAAACCACTTAAACCACTTAAACCAAGTAAACCAGTTGCACCAGTCAAACCAGTTAGACCAGTTAGACCAGTTAAACCAGTTAAACCAGTCAGACCAGTTAAACCAGTCAGACCAGTTAAACCAGTTAGACCAGTTAAACCAAATAAACCAGTTGCACCAGTTAAACCAGTTACAACACTTAAACCAGTTAAACCACTTAGGCCAGTTATTCTTCTAAATTCTTCTAATTTCCTTATATCAATTATAGTAGTACTATTCCACTGCTGTTACACAACACTATTAAACCTAACCCTAACTCTTTTGTCTCATCCTCAACATGAGACAAAAGTATTGACATATGTCCTTTTGTCTCAGGTTACCTACATGATATGTGTTATTAACTCCAGGCTTGGATTATTTTGTCAGTAAACTTTTTAGATGCCATCTTAGTATAGCTAATAAACACTAATAATCAATGTGAAACTGAAAAGGTGGTTCCACCTGTGATCTGAATACTGCTAAGAAAGTATAATAACATGATGGAGTCAGGAGGCTGAGGGGGGGGGGGGGGTCTGTTTTTGGTCAATGTGAAGGACTGTTGTCACCTTCAGCTTCAGATTGACCATCACCCTGTTAGCATTAGCATTAGCATTAGCATTAGCATTAGCATTAGCATGGATGAATCGGCTAATTCTCTCATCAGTAAAAATCCCTGGTGAACTCTTTAAAGGCAGCGACAATAAAACAAGCCCAAACATTTGTCCTTAATCATAGTTACACGTATGACATAACACATGTGGAAATGTGCTTTGAGTTTTAGCAGAGTATTGTTAATAAAATGTGTGGACGCTGTGTTTGTCCTGTCAAATATATGGAACTGAATGGAACGTATCACCCTCTATGGAGGCTTCACAGCTCGTCCTGAGGACAATGTCCTGAGCACCGTCCCTACCATTGTCCTCTAGCATCTACTGTCCTGATTCCATATATGCATCTGTCTGTCTGCATTTGTCTGTCTGTGTAACTGTCTGTCTGTTTTTCACTTTAATACTTATTTTAATAATAATAATAATAATAAATCAAACTTGTATAGCGCTTTTTTGGACACTCAAAGACGCTTCACATTGGGACAAAGAAACAAAAAACATTTAAGAAAAAGAAAAAGCCAGTTTAAACAGATGAGTTTTTAAAAGTTATTAGTATTTTGTTCATTTTTTAAACAATTTTGTCGCATTTTGTTTAATTTTCACAAATTTTGGAGCAAATATTGAAGTTTTTTGGTCATTTGGATGTTTTTTATTTTTACACATTTTTCCTTTTTTTGGTGTAAATAAATCAATTTCTCCTCAGGCGTGTGTCGGTGCATTTTTGCAGCAGATTATTCACCTTCACATGTTTCAGTTTATGCTTCACATCCATTGATTTAGGACAAACCAACAGAAAGAGTTTAAACCAGTTAGACCAGTTCAACCAGTTAGACCAGTCAAACCAGTCAGACCAGTTCAACCAGTCTAACGAGTTAAACCAGTTCAACCAGTCAAACCAGTTCAACCAGTTTAACCAGTTGGACCAGTTAGACCAGTTTAACCAGTTAGACCAGTTTAACCAGTTTAACCAGTTTAACCAGTTCAATCAGTTAGACCAGTCAAACCAGTTAGACCAGTTAAACCAGTCTGTTTGGACTACATATCAGACGTCACATAGCTGACGTCACAGCAGAATCTTTCCCTGCAAACTTTTCTAAACTATTTTTCATTTGTAAATGCCTGTGTGTTTTGTGTCCCGGTGTAATCACAACACCATTTCCACATGTTCCCTCTACCGGTTCCCGGCTGACGAGAGCTTGTCCCGCATGCTGGCTCTCACTCGACCAACTATCTCTCCCCCGGAGTAGCTGCCACTTTCCACATGCCCCGATTTAAAGTGGGTTTTCTCCACGTTTGATGCTCTTGCCTTCGTCCTGAAAGAAGGAGGTGAAGCTCGCCAAAGTCACAGCCATTTTCACAGAGTTTGATGGTGAAGCTTGGTGATGACGTCATATTTGTGAGACGAACGTTGTAGTCCATTACTTACTCTGACATAAAACCTAACGTAACTTTGGATGCCTGTCCAAAGTCAGTGCTTTCTCAATGTGAAAATGGATCTTTAAAATTCACACACATCATATGTGACCCACCACCACCAAACCAGGCATAAGTGGCGCTGAGCCGTTCAGAGCTACAGCCAAATTTAGGCTGGAAGGTGATTTGTTATTAGTGTTTACACCTTATCAAAAAACGGTACCTTAACACCTCTATGTTCACTTCCTGTGGTCATTACATTGAAATCCAATCAATAAAGGTGTTTATTGAGTCAATTATTTAAGCGGCGACAAAAGTTCAGGTATTGCTGAGCAAAGACAAAGACGACTTCCACCTCTTTTCGCCGAACAAAACGATCTCCGTTCCGTGGGTAAACACCCAAGTGTTTGGTACGAGGTAAAAGCTTATATTGAATGTTCTGTCCAATGGTGTAAGCCAAATGATTATAATACGTCACACTTCTGTCCTATTATTATAATATATAAAACTTCTGTGACATGTCCATCAGAGTGTCCTTTAACATCTGTCAACAATTTGTGTCAATCGGATACAAATTATTATGCGTTGCTAAGGACTTCCTACCCCAAAACAGTCCAAAACTTTAACGGACAATATCTAAAAATATGCAAATTGTAAAATATGTCCAAATGTGGATATTAAAATGACCATAACTTTGGTTCTACTTGTGATAGAAACATCATTTTTTCACCATCTTAAACCTTAGTTTCCACTCTACCAAGATACACACATAACTCTGTTTGGATTTACACACACTTATGCCTGGTTTACTGCTGGTGGGTCACATATGTGAAAACCGTAGCACATTTCAAACGGGACGAGAAAATTACTTCTATCCCTCCATTGACTCACGTTCATTTTTTTATGGCACTTCGGTCCCATTGCCCGGAAATCGACCAGAAATAGAATCGCGTCACTTTGGCTCCCTATTAACAATTATAAAGATCCATTGAAGGAAGACTTTTACTGTGGAGGACAGGTTGAATTCCACACCTTATCAACAAAAATGTCAATTAAAAATGGGAAAATAATAATCAATGACCTTATTTTTAAGTTCAGGTTGGAGAGAAAAGTTATGTTAATGTTTTAAAATTATGATTTTATGATCATTTATTTCTCTGGGATGTAATATGTACCGATTTGGTGGAATGACCCAAAAGGACATAAGAGTCCTAAATTTAGTAGTGTACTTGGAAAAAAAGAAAAGTCACAAAGGCAAAAAAAGGTACAAATTAGTGGAGCAAACACATTTTATTGTCATGCTCCAAAAACTCTGGATCCTACACTTCCCATAATACTCTTCAAGAGCCTGTGGGAATGATCAGGATCAGGGTGGGATTGGATCACTTACGGCTGCCATCAACTATTGTTTTATTTTGGAAACGATGCAGACACTTGTAATAATAGAATAAATGCAGTTGTGTGTGAGTGTGTGTATACTGTGTACATCTGAACCCCATTTCACCCCTTACCCTCTGTCCACATGTAGGGGTAGGGGTGTCTCAATTCACATTAAAGGGATAGTTCGGTATTTTTCACATGAATCCAGAATCCTTGTATCATTCGTTTTTCAAAATAAAACAAAAAATGAGACAATGAAACAACAACTCGTTTTTTCATTATTTGTTTCTAAAACTAATATTAAAAAAACAGATGACGATGTGGTTTTTCTGTTTTCTTTTTTGTGTTTAAATGAATAATAGAAAAAAACAGATAGACAGATGTGACAGACTCGATTCTCTTTAGGGACACCTTCAGTTTATTTCCTTCACGTTTAAACACTGCCTTGACCTTCTCTCCAGTCAGAGTCTCCAGACGTGAAGGTGTTGGTCAGGACTTTGCTGCCGGTTGTGACGGTCACTTGGAAGTCGTCGCCGGTCTCCTCGATGTCAGAGATGCTTTTGATGTCTCTTCCTTTCTGGATGAGACATGTCTTTCGTGTTTGTTTTCAGTTCATATTTATGTCAAATCTATGGCTGACCCATGAATTGAGTTGCCATGTTTTCAGTTTGTCTTAGGTCAGTTGTCCAATTATCAGAATTTTTTTTTCTATATCCATTTCCCATTTGAACCAATTTTGACCTAAAGTAAATATAGTAAAGCATAAATAAACACAACCACAGAAACATGTCACTGGACTGAAGATCATTCTGGTATAATATGACACCAGTTTTCTCCGTGGTCATATCTTCAGGTCTGACCCTCTTAGTTTCTACAAATAGGACATAGGTTTACATCTTTGCCATTGCAGGTCAAAGGTCATTAACATTTTGCTCAATTTGTTCGAGCACACAAAATGATCAAAACATCAATCATAATAGTCAACAAAAAATCTTACTGGTACTCAAAAAGGAGTAGGAAGAAGTCAAAGTTATAAACTCCACCCCCTTTTTTACAAGCTGATAATCCAGCAGCTTCTGCATTCAATGATTGAACAGACTTTTTATATTTATTCATCCTTTACACAAAACATCTACTAATCATTTCTGTATAGTAACTAGGGCTGCGACAATTTGGTTTTATTGCGATTCTTCGACATTCCAGATTTTTTCAGGTGAAAAAGATGAATGGTGATGCCTACAGATTAGTGTTGCGCAGGCTACCCACTGGCCAGTGGATATCCGCGGGTGACCCGCGAGTCGGGCGGGCTGGGTCGCAGTATTAATACATATTGCGGATGCGGGTGGGGCGGGTCAGGGACGATCAATACCCGCTGAGGTGTGTGTGTGTGTGTGTGTGCGTGTGTGTGTGTGTGTGTGTGTGTGTATGTGTGTGTGTGTGCTCGGCTCGCGCATGTGCAAGCCCGTCACTTCCTGTTTTGAATGCTTTTTTATCCCAACTTTTTGTTATTTGTTATTAGCGCCAAATCTCCCTGAACACTCAGAGATAAGAGTGAAAATGTGGGACTTGATCAGGGAGAAGATTAAAACAGGCGATGCGAAGGTTGTACGGAAACGTTGTATGTGTTGGCTTTATAGAGTGATGATGTGGGTGGAGTCTATTTTATGTGCTGGAGTGAATATTGAGACGTTAGAAAGGAGGCAAAAATGATGCTTCATGACTTTTAACATTAGAAGCACAAGGTAAAGATGCTGCGAATGTACTATGTGAGTTTAGAGACAAATTTAAGCTCGTGGGTTGATAGCGGGCGGGTTGGGTTTATCCATACGTGACATCATGCGGGTTGGGCGGGGCGGGCCTAGCCACGTCTTGGGTTTGGGCGGGGCGGGTTTCTGTAAAACCCCCTAACCGCACATCACTACTACAGATCATACCAGGAGCCATATTTCCCAGAAAAATCATATGTGAGTCAGTTAAGAAAAGTTTACAAATATCTTTCCACATGTCCAACTGTGCTTTTCCCTTCAAAGCAAAAAATCTAA
>CM035786.1:4153946-4166446 GCA_020466265.1 Siphamia tubifer | reverse complement strand
GTGCTAACCACTGCACCACCGTGCCGCCCCTGAGGAAGACATGTTGTATCTTATATTAGCCTAGCCACTAGTGTTGCGCAGGCTACCCACTGGCCAGTGGATATCCGCGGGTGACCCGCGAGTCGGGCGGGCTGGGTCACAGTATTAATACATATTGCGGATGCGGGTGGGGCGGGTCAGGGATGATCAATACCCGCTGAGGTGTGTGTGTGTGAGTGTGTGTGTGTGTGTGTGTGTGTGTGTGTGTGTGCTCGGCTCGCGCATGTGCAAGCCTGTCACTTCCTGTTTTGAATGCTTTTTTATCCCAACTTTTTGTTATTTGTTATTAGCGCCAAATCTCCCTGAACACTCAGAGATAAGAGTGAAAATGTGGGACTTGATCAGGGAGAAGATTAAAACAGGCGATGCGAAGGTTGTACGGAAACGTTGTATGTGTTGGCTTTATAGAGTGATGATGTGGGTGGAGTCTATTTTATGTGCTGGAGTGCATATTGAGACGTTAGAAAGGAGGCAAAAATGATGCTTCATGACTTTTAACATTAGAAGCACAAGGTAAAGATGCTGCGAATGTACTATGTGAGTTTAGAGACAAATTTAAGCTCGCGGGTTGATAGCGGGCGGGTTGGGTTTATCCATACGTGACATCATGCGGGTTGGGCGGGGCGGGCCTAGCCACGTCTTGGGTTTGGGCGGGGCGGATTTCTGTAAAACCCCCTAACCGCGCATCACTACTAGCCGCGCTAGACTTAACTGTGAGGGAGAGTTTGGTGTTCTGTTTTAAAGTAGGAAACTGTACCTAGAACAGATATTAAAGGTGAGTATGGATTGAATGACAGAGTTAAAATATGTCCTGACGTTAAAAGTCCTCAGCAAATAAAGACGCTGTTGTGATTTTTAAAAATGGTATCTGCATGCTAATAAAAGGACAGCCAGTCGTCTAGGTCTGTCCCCAGACATTTAAAAAACTGTACCTGCCCCACAAGCTGCCCCTGGATGGTTATAGGTTTAAAAAAAAGAGGGTTACTGACGCTCAGTAACAAGGACAGAACACTGCATTTATCGTACGTGAAGATGGAAACCAAACGTAGTGGACAATATTCTGACGCAGACTTTGTCACACATGGTTTTAACTGTTTCTAACACATCGTTCAAAAATAAATAAAAAAATAAATAAATATCTGAAGCAGGAGTTAATTTGTCCAGTTAACACCTGAATGTAAATGCCCACACATACCTGGAACATTCCAGAGCAGGTAAAGTCTAAATGTTTGTCGGATGTTTTTGTTTTAGTGTAAATTGTTGGTCATTTGTCACGTCAGGATCAATACTCTACACCAGGGCCGTAGACATGCACATAAAAACATTTTTATTATTTTAAAGAAAACAGACTGTGGAATGATCACAGATCAAATTATGTAGATGTTGGACCATGAGACATTTTAATGTTTATTTTTGTCAAAAACACCTGACATGTTGTTACATGTGACATGTGACATGAAACATGACATTTCCTGTAAGATGATGCTATTGCTGTAAATATATTTTATTTCAGAGTTCAAAGTGTCATTATATTTAGTTGATTCAGTTCATGTATGAGGTACAAACATGTGATCTGACCTAAATATAGCACTATTTTGATTTAAAAACAACTATGCCTGTCTAAATTACTAATGTATGGGGTACCCCCCCCCCCCTCCTAAGGTCCAGAACAATCATAAAAACTGTTTTCCAGTTTGTTTGAATAGGTGGGGTGGGGGTCAGTCCTCCTCCATTCAACTTGGTTTCTCACCCAATGTTGGGTGAGATTAACACCCAGAGGTGTTCAAAGTACTGACATTCTGTACTGCAGTAGAAGTACAGCTACTGGGGTGAAAAAGTACTCTGGTAAAAGTAGAAGTACTGGTTCAACTGATTTACTGAAGTACAAGTAAAAAAAGTACCACGTCTGTACTGTATTAAAGTAAAAAGTAAAACTGTATTTTTTTTTTTTTTTTGCCATGAATGAAATAATTCTTATTTAACCAGAAAAAAAATAGTAAAGTTTCAAAAGTATGGAAAAATAAATCCTTTAAAAGTGTCATTATTTGTAGGTTATTATGCTATTATTTTACTGCTTTGACCCACTGGAGATCAAATCTCACTTAATGCGAAAGAAAATTAGTTTGAGACCCCTGCTTTAATGGCCCTGATATGGCCCCTGAGCCGCATGTTTGACATCTGTGACATGTCATCTAACTAACGCTGTACCTGCTGATGCCAGATGGATAGTTATGACATACGTTACATGGTCTCCTGCTGCCTGAGCTTTTGTGGTAGAGGCTGAATACTGACATCCTTATCAATATTCACTCTGCATCCTAAACTCTTCTGAACAGATGGCTTCGCTGCTCTTTTTACATAAAAACAGAAGAAATTGTTACAACTCTTGCATACAAAACATGACATAGGCTGAAATAATGGGGGTGTCACTCTGCATAATGTCCAGATTTCTGATGGATTTGGCCTCATAATGGATTCTTAATTAATACTTGTACGTTTTGAAAGGCGGCAATGGCTGCACGAAAGATAACGCTCTGCAGCCACCGCGCAACGGCTTTTTGGAACCAGTGGACGGGAACGTGATGATGATGGTTATGATGGTGATGATGATAACAGCTCTATTCAGATTTGTGTATGTCTGTACAGGCGCCACACTGCCATACATCCATCTGTGACATTCTAATATTCTGCCGTGTGGGCTGAGAGCGTCATTTGTCTTTAGTGTCAAAGGCACTTGACATTATGAGACTCCAGCTCGCTCCTCAAACACAGGCTGACAGGGTCTCTGACGCCAGGACGTTTGGAGCCATTTGGATACGACAGCGCTGATCCAACAGAAACTGGAGTGATAGTAAGCAGTGCTGGGAAAGTATTTAATGACAATTACTAGTTACTTCCCCCAAAAAGTAATTGCGTTACTCCACTAGCAAAGTAATTATTCATTCATTCATCATCTGAACCCGCTTTATCCACACTTGGGTCACGGGGGTCACTGGGGGCCTAATCCAGCTACAATGGGCGAAGGCGGGGTACACCCTGTATGAGACGCCAGTTCATGGCAGGGCTGAACATATATAGACAAACAATCACTCTCACATTCACACCTATGGACAATTTTAGATTAACCAATTAAGGCAAGGCAAAGTTTATTTGTATAGCACAATTCATACACAGGGCAACTCAAAGTGCTTTACAAAAATGGAAAAGAGGCAGGTTAAAAACATACAATTACAGTTAAAAACATAAAAATCAATGAATTTAAAATAGAGTAAAAGAGAAGAGTGCAGTTGGATTCCCTTTCAGTTGTATGCACCGTAGAACAGAGTTGTTTTCAGCCTGGACTTAAACACTGTCAGAGTAGAGGCCTGTGTGACGTCATCAGGAAGATTATTCCAGAGTGTAGCTGCATGGAACTGAAACACAGCTTCACCCTGTTTAGTCCTGACTCTGGGCACCAGCAAAAGGCCTGTCCCTGAGGTTCTGAGGGTCCGAGATGGTTCATATGGGACCAACATGTCACAGATGTACTTTGGTGCTTAGACCATGGACAGACTTATACACAAGCAGAGCTGTTTTAAAGTCTATTCTCTGAGCGACAGGAAGCCAGTGCAGGGACCTGAGCACAGGACCAATATGGTCATACTTCCTGGTTCTAGTCAGGACCCGAACAGCGGCGTTCTGGATGTACTGCAGCTGTCTTACAGCTCTCTTAGAGAGTCCAGTCGGAAGGCCATTACAGTAGTCTAACCTGCTAGAGATAAATGCATGGATAAGTTTCTCTAAGTCTGGTTTAGACAGTAAACCTTTGATTCTGGCAATGTTTATGAGATGGTAAAAGGCTGATGATGTTTATTACATCATCATTACAATTAACCTATCAGTGCATGTGTTTGGATGGTGGGAGGAAACCGGAGTGCCCGGCGAAAACCCACGTGGACACGGGGAGGACATGCAAACTCCACACAGAAAGGTCTGGTACGGGATTCGAACCAGGGTCCTTCTTGCTATGAGGCACGAGTGCTAACCGCTGCACCACCGTGCCGCCTGCAAAGTAATTAGTTACCAGGAAAGTATTTTTCTTACTTTTTGTTTAATTAGTTTAAAACCAGTTGAACAGGATATTGATCCTTGTTCTGTGACATTACTGTGGATGTGATTTAAGATGCTTCCTTAAAAACACTATGGCAGATCTTTAAGACCTATTATCAATGGTAAACGTTAAGCTAACAGAAATACACCATGTTATAATGTTATAAAGTTCAGAATTCAGTTCAGAATGAAACTTCCTAGGGTTTCTAAAAGTACAGTAGGAGCTAGAGCCTTTAGTTACCATGGTTACTGTCTTATGGAATCATCTTCTCTTTAATATTAAAGACGCCAAAATAGTCTCTACATTTAAAATTAGGCTTAAAACATTCCTGTTTGAGAAAGCCTATGGTCAGGTTAGTTAAAAATGATGTGACTCATATATCATGTATACATGATGTATGAGTCACAGTTCAGTCTAGGCTGCCCTAGGAGTTAGAATGCTGGGGGAAGTACAGACACTGAGTTCTTTCTTCTCTTTCTCTATCTCACACCTGTTTCTGTCATTTTTATAACCTATCTTTCATACCAAGTCTGTTCATGACTAGTCACCTGGTGTCCCCTTTCCCCCCTCCCCCCCCTGGGGGGAGTGGTGGCTCTCCTGACAGTGTCTGCCCTGGAGACATGGACGACAGGATCTGCAGTATCTCGCCTGTGCCGACCTGTGACCCTGGACCACCTGTCTGGACCAACCCCCCCCTCCTTCATTTATAAATGGATGTTCATCTATAGTCTGTCCGTCCATGGGAGTGGATCTGTCCTTCAATGTGGTTCTCCTCAACATTTCTTCTTTTTCCCACTGGGTTTGGTAGTTTTTTCTTGCCGAGAAGGAGGGTCTAAGGACAGGGGGAGGGTCTAAGGACAGGGGGAGGGTCTAAGGACAGGGGATGCCTGGGACTTTTCATGTATTTCTGTAGTTGATTGTGTTTTTGTAAAGCCCTCTGAGACGACTTTGTTGTGACTTAGGGCTTTATAAATAAAATTGAATTGAATTGAATAAACTGTGGACTAGTGTGCAGTGTTCAGACCCATAGAAGTTTATAATAGAAATAAAGCAGTTTGACTTTAGTTTAGTGACGGCTTTAGTTTGTTACATGTCGATACGGTTCAAATCTACACAAACTACAGCAACGATGACGACGAACCAACGATTCATTTATTCAAAATTAACAGATTTCCACCTGCAATAGATTATGAACAGGAAAACACATTTTAAATACTGAAAATACTGCAATATTTGTTTAAAGTTACTTGAATTTGTTCAAAATCTTAATCTTCTTTAACTCTAATCGCTGGACTCCTCCGTGAACTTTCCTGCGCTCTAACTACGTCATCCTAAAGATTACGCTGATTGCTTGCAGTACCGTCCTATTGCATACAGAGGGTGTAACGCCAAAACAGATGGATCCAAATGCAGTTTGAGCCGATCAACTGGACTGTGCCGACGATAGTGACAAGGGAACAAGACAGAAGAAAAGTCAGAGGATGGAACCGGGTCAAAGTCAGAACACCAGCCGAGCAAAAACAGAGCGATCCAGATAACGTTACCAGACACCAGAAGAGGGTCCGAGCCCAGGTCCGTGAAGCCAGCGAGGTTCAAATGACAGGATCCAGAACCAGGAGATCAGAAGCAGCAACAGAACAGACAAAAAAGACAGAGAACCAAATATCCAGAACCACATCATACACAAGGAATTCCAAGAACCAAGACAAACGCTCAATTGATGCATGAAGGCAAAAACAATCTGACAGACATTCACTCATTTAAATATGTGAAGGAACAGGTGGAGGGATTAGAGGGGTGGGGAGGAAAACACCTGGTGACAGGAAGTGAACCAGGACAGAGTGAACATGAACCAACATGACAAAATAAAAGCCCTCACTTTTTCCAAGTCAAGTCTCAAATACCTGAAATGAACGTTTTCACATGAGGTGCTATTTGAGATAATACTGCATTGCTGTATTGTTTTGGTTTAAGTATGTAGTAATTAAGTGTGGTGAAAGCATGTAGGGTTTACTGGACTATATACTCCCTTATTTCACACTACACCCTCAAAATTGATCAGAATAGATAGATAGATAGATAGATAGATAGATAGATAGATAGATAGATAGATAGATAGATAGATAGATAGATAGATAGATAGATAGATAGATAGATAGATAGATAGATAGATAGATAGATAGATGGATGGATGGATGGATGGATGGATGGATGGATGGATGGATGGATGGATGGATGGATGGATGGATGGATGGATGGATGGATGGATGGATGGATGGATAGATAGATAGATAGATAGATAGATAGATAGATAGATAGATAGATAGATAGATAGATAGATAGATAGATAGATAGATAGATAGATAGATAGATAGATAGATAGATAGATAGATAGATAGATAGATAGATACTTTATTGATCTCCAAGGAGAAATTTACAGCACCATCAGCTCAAAAAGTTGAAACATAAGGGCATGCAAGTCGAATAAAATACAATTAGCAGAAATTAGTTAAGTAATAAACATAAAAATAAAAATAATACATGTGCAATATGAAGAAACAAATTCCAAACACAATGTATTTGTATTTGTAAAGTGAACCCTGTGGCAGCACACACGCGTTACAAACCGATTATTTCTACTTGTGATGTTCCCATAATGTCAGGCAACACATTGGAAAAACTGAAAGAAAATAAACAATAAAATAAGTAATTCCATAATAATGCACTCCCCAGTTATATCACACAAGTCTAAAGTCAAGTCACAAGTCTTTATTTGTGTGACTCAAGTCCAAGTCCCCATGTCTGGCAGACACTAACAATGATAGAAAGAACAGGAAGACTCACACAAACAAACAAAACAAGACACTGGGTCCAAACTATAACAGAGGGATTTGAAAAACAGCCTTTTAGCTCCGCCTCCCCTGACTATGAAGCACCACCTACAGACCCATACATGGAATGAATAGGGATAGCACTGCTAGGCTAACCCCAGTCCAGTCCTGCACAGAAGGTTCTTTTTTTTCCCATGCATGTTAAAAGTTAACCATGAAAACGACTTTTGGGAAACTTGAGCCAAGGTCTAAGATCAACGCGTGACTTTCCAAACAAAGCCGATCACCTGGCTCCAGCCCGCTGAAGATGATGAGGAGATTATTCACTCTGTACCAGCATGATGGGCCTTGGTCCATTTAGCAATTTATACTGAGCCAGTTAAGTGGTGGGATGCAGGAGGCAGGAGGCACTTGAATTGATTCTCTGTAAAAGTCCTTTCTTCTAATGTCTCATAAATCTAAATGATCTGCACTTTTTCTTGACCACATCATTTCTACTTCTTCATGTGCTCCACTTGGTTTGAAGAGACGTATGTATATGAAGTTTTGTGTTTTCCCCTTCACTTCACTCCTTTCCTTTCCCTCACGCTAATCACTCTGGAAGAGAAACTGCTACGTCTGATAAATGTCTCTGCAATGATTTATTTCCGCCAGATACCCCCTAACGTCACCGTTCTGTCAAATTCATTCACTCTGATCAAGGAGCAATTTCAGCAGATATACTAGAAGGTCTTTTTTTGATTTAGTTTTTGACATTTTTTCCAATATGTCTGACATCCAATATATGCAAATTCACCCCTCTAATAAGCATCTTCTTTGGTTCAATTGGTACAGACCTTTTTTTCCCTCTTCTAACTGTCTCTGCATCTCATTTTGGTGGTGAAAATAGCCTTATTATTTTCCTGATAAGGGCATGTCTATTGAGATGTCACTACTCAGTTCTGCTGGAGCCGTCATCGTTTTCAGTTTGGACTGAAACTATCACTTTGCCGTCCTCAGGGTTTGTAGTATTTACAGTATGTATAGGCACACCTGTAAGGACACTGTCATCTCCAATAAAAGGTGAATGATGGATGATTTTGTTAAAATGTTCAAGGCCAAGAAAGAACAAACACTTCTCTCACCTGATCTTTATTTTTTATTTTTTTGCAAGTTAGAGAATATTACAGAAGTTCTGACCTTTGGACATGATTTTAAAACCACAACAAAAACTAAGCCGAACCTGCTGGTAGAAACATTTGTATTTTTAATTAAATATACAATCAGCCTATTTACATGACAGTTTTTATTCCTATTTAATTCAGAATAAAAGCTAATTCCTCTTTAAGATGAACCATAGTATGTATATATATATATATATATATATATATATATATATATATATATATATATATATATATATATAAATGTTAACATATATTTGTTAACAGAATGTACAGAATGAAATGATGTGGTTTTGTAACTGAAAATAAACTAATAAACTAACTTAACTAATTGCTCTGACATATAAACAGTTAATTCTTTAATATTATTCCTGTCATTCTGCGCCACAATGACACATATATTCCATGTTTTTGGCATTAATTTGTTGAATCGGTCGAGCTGCTGCTTTGTAATTATTATGCAGATAAAGTCAAAAATCCCATGTAGTATCTGTTCTTCTATGTTGCTAGTTAAAACGAAAGCAAAACAGGAAGTGGATGTGATTGTTTTCTTCCAGGAGATAAAGATATAATTAACTGTTATCTTAAATCCTGTATATTTGTATTAAAACAATAACTATTGATCCAATCATAGTTTCCCTGATGACGAAGCTTAAATCCAACATGAATAACATGATGTTCCTGTAACAGTTGTGTTTGGCCACATTAGAGTGTTGTGGTTCATAAGTGTTTTATGCCTTTCAGAGGTTTCCAGTCCAAACCCAGTGGTCAGTGCACTTCCTGTATGGGTGTGTTCTCCACCAGAGGGTGAAAAATGAACTGCACCCAAGCTCATCTGACAAAGTGTTACAGAGCAGCTGCACTGTGAAATTGATATTAATTGAAATTGATTATTCAATCTGGGACAAATGGGTCATTAATTTCTAATCTCTCTCTTTAATCAATAATAGATCCCTTTCTCTAAAGCCTCTTTTACAGCCTTTAACTCTTGTTTATGAATAAAAATGATTACAATCACACCATTCCTTAATTAAAGCTGAGACTTCCCTGCTTCATTATTTTACTGAATTTCATGCCTCTACTAGACTTTAAAAACATCCATTAAGCGAAAAGAAAAGATTAAGAGTATGAGCAAATGATTTGTCTTAACTCCAGCCTTTGCATCAAACAGTTTTCTTTTTCTTTTTCCTTTTATTTCTTTCATCACTAAATACAAGTTTGTATTCACAGAATGTTTAACCCCGCCCTCATTTTGTTCCAATCTCCAGTTTCTATGACAACCTGTTCTTGAATTACAGACAATAATGTGATTTTGACCTTTCTGCTAAATGCAACCTTGACCTTTGAGCTTTTGCGATATTGATAATTTGGTTATATTGATTAAGTATTGATTAAGTTATAGCGTGATATGTCTATGTTTGACACAAACAGTGTTACACAAGTTAATTTGGACACATGTCACCAATTATTATAATTGTATAAATCTTCATTCTGCATCGTTTGGTACCAATCTGAAAGTTCTGTGACCCTCTGTTCTGGAGTTATAACCTATAATGTGATTTTGACCTTTTAGTTAATTATGACCTTTGACCTTTCCTCAAATGGACCATTGCATCTGATTTGCATTAGCTATATGTATATGTCCATGTAATTTCATGGTGATATCTACAGTATTCATTGAGTTATAGCATGATATGTCTGTGTGGACACACACACACACACACACAGGCACACACATACACACAGACACACACACATACATACACACAGACACACACACATACATACACACACACACACAGAGACACACACACACACACACACACACACACACAGGCACACACATACACACAGACACACACACATACATACACACACACACACACAGACACACACACATACATACACACACACACACAGAGACACACACACACACACACACACACACATACACACACAGAGACACACACACACACACATTCACACACACAGTCATTACAATAATCTCTTCAAACCAATTTTAGGTTAGACTAACGATCAGAGGTGGTACGTGGCTACTGATTCAACTTCTGGATGGAATAATAATTTAAAAAAATAGCAATGATTCAAAAGTATCTACAAATGAAATCCTTTAAAAGTGAGTTAGTGTGTAAGTCACAGTTACTAAGTTTAGTGAATATGGACAAAACATGTAGGAACAAAGTGACAGTAAAAAAAGGGTCATATGTGTGATAAAAAAAAGCATAATTATAAGAAAAAAGAGTTGAAATTATGAGATAAAAGTCATCATTTCTATGCATTGAGTTGTTTACAGTTGTTGAATAAACAACATTCCACAAACGTCTGTATTTTAGAAAACTCAATAAGTTTGGGATTATTTATAATTTTGTTGTGTCACTTTATTTGTTGTTAGCATGTTTTGTTACTGACATATATCAGTGATACGTGGGTCGATGTATAAACGACCCCCAACCGATCACTTTTTTAACTAACCCACCCACAACTCAGACCGCAAAAAATATATTTGAAAAGGACGGACCTGACCCGCGTCTGGACACGTCTGGTAGTTAATGGTCTGTATGAACATCACATGACCTTTGACCTTACTGACATACCTGAACATCACATGACCTTTGACCTTACTCGCATACCTGCACATCACATGACCTTTAACCTTACTGACATACCTGAACATCACATGACCTTTGACCTTACTCACATACCTGAACATCACATGACCTTTGATCTTACTGACATACCTGAACATCACATGACCTTTGACCTTACTCACATACCTGAACATCACATGACCTTTGATCTTACTGACATACCTGAACATCACATGACCTTTGACCTTACTGGCATACTTGAACATCACATGACCTTTGACCTTACTGACCAGGGACGGACTGGCCATTGGGCAATGTGGGCAAATGCCACAACAGGCGGCATCACAAACAAATAAATAAATGAAAATATAAAGTGGAGCGGAGCGGCCGCATCAATAGGCGGCCGCTAATTATTAGGCTGAATGAATGAATGAATAAATAAATAAAGTGGACCAGCTGCATCGATAGGCGGCCGCTAGTGTTGTGCGGGCTACCCACTGGCCAGCGGATATCCGCAGGTGACCCGCGAGTCGGGCGGGCTGGGTCGCAGTATTAATACATATTGTGGATGCGGGTGGGGCGGGTCAGGGACGATCAATACCCGCTGAGGTGTGTGTGTGTGTGTGTGTGTGTGTGTGTGTGTGTGTGTGTGTGTGTGTGTGTGTGTGTGCTCGGCTCGCGCATGTGCAAGCCCGTCACTTCCTGTTTTGAATGCTTTTTTATCCCAACTTTTTGTTATTTGTTATTAGCGCCAAATCTCCCTGAACACTCAGAGATAAGAGTGAAAATGTGGGACTTGATCAGGGAGAAGATTAAAACAGGCGATGCTAAGGTTGTACGGAAACGTTGTATGTGTTGGCTTTATAGAGTGATGATGTGGGTGGAGTCTATTTTATGTGCTGGAGTGCATATTGAGACGTTAGAAAGGAGGCAAAAATGATGCTTCATGACTTTTAACATTAGAAGCACAAGGTAAAGATGCTGCGAATGTACTATGTGAGTTTAGAGACAAATTTAAGCTCGTGGGTTGATAGCGGGCGGGTTGGGTTTATCCATATGTGACATCATGCGGGTTGGGCGGGGCGGGCCTAGCCACGTCTTAGGTTTGGGCGGGGCGGATTTCTGTAAAACCCCCTAACCGCGCATCACTAGCGGCCGCAAATCAATAAATTAATAAATAAAAATAATTTAAAAAATAATAAAGCGGAGCTGAAGGCGGCCACAAAAAGAGAGGGAAAAAGCAAACAAACAAAACAGCCAGTTAACCCTGACAAATAATAGGCCTACTAAACTAAATAATAATAATGACATTTTTTTCCTATAAAGGACAAATAGCCTGAATTTATCTAATGTCTAATCTGTTATAAGGTTTTTTGGATGTTTTTCCGTCGTCAGTGGATTTTCTCGCGATTGTTGACCTGGTGAGATGACGGATCAAATGACAATTGAATGATGGGTAATGTGAGCAGGTCAACAATACGGAATGAAATAAAATGGATCGAGGGGGGAGAAAACGGCGAGTAGAAAAGGGTGGAGCAGAAAAAAAAGAGAGAAGAAGCGTAAGGCTTTATTGGCTGAATCTGGGAAAAGCGCAAATATTGTGGAGTTATTCTGTAAAAAACCTGTGCCCACAAATGTGGCCTCTCTCTATCAACATTACCAGGGCCTCTTTTTGGTGCCAGTCCGCCACTGTTACTCACATACCTGAACATCACATGACCTTTGACCTCACTCACATACCTGCATTTATTTCTGTTTAAATTCCATG
>CM035786.1:4096446-4146446 GCA_020466265.1 Siphamia tubifer | reverse complement strand
ACTTTAGCTACTTTACCTACTTTAGCTACTTTAACTATTTTAGCTACTTTAACTACTTTAGCTACTTTAGCTACTTCAACTACTTTAGCTACTTTACCTACTTTAGCTACTTCAGCTACTTTAACTATTTTAGCTACTTCAGCTATTTCAACTACTTTAGCTATTTTAGCTACTTTAGCTATTTTAGCTACTTCAGCTACTTCACCTACTTTAGCTATTTTAGCTACTTCAGCTACTTCAACTACTTTAGCTATTTTAGCTACTTTAGCTACTTCAACTACTTTAACTACTTTAGCTACTTTACCTACTTTAGCTACTTTAACTATTTTAGCTACTTTAACTACTTTATCTACTTTAGCTACTTTATCTACTTTAGCTACTTCAACTACTTTAGCTACTTTACCTACTTTAGCTACTTTAACTATTTTAGCTACTTTAACTACTTTATTTCCTTCAGCTACTTTAGCTACTTCAGCTGCTTTAGCTACTTTAGCTATTTTAACTACTTCACCTACTTTAGCTACTTCAGCTACTTTAACTATTTTAGCTACTTTAACTATTTTAGCTACTTTAACTATTTTAGCTACTTTAACTACTTCACCTACTTTAGCTACTTTAGCTATTTTAGCTACTTCAGCTACTTCAACTACTTTAGCTATTTTAGCTACTTTAGCTACTTCAACTACTTTAGCTATTTTAGCTATTTTAGCTACTTTAGCTACTTCAACTACTTTAGCTATTTTAGCTACTTTAACTATTTTAGCTACTTTAACTACTTCACCTACTTTAGCTACTTCAACTACTTTAGCTATTTTAGCTACTTTAGCTACTTTAACTATTTTAGCTACTTTAACTACTTCACCTACTTTAGCTACTTCAACTACTTTAGCTATTTTAGCTACTTCAACTACTTTAGCTATTTTAGCTACTTCAGCTACTTTAGCTATTTTAGCTACTTGAGCTACTTTAGCTACTTCAGTTACTTTAGCTACTTTAGCTACTATAGCTACTTTAGCTACTTTAACGACTTTAACTACTTTAAATGAAGTGAAAGTTTGCTGTGACGTGAAATAACGTCAGCTGTTATTCAGTTCATCAGACCCCCAGTGGTTTAGTTTAAATGTGGTGCCATATAGGTGATGTTATTCTCAGAGTTTCTAGGCTTTATAGGTCAACAGGAGCAGTGCATTGTTATCAGTCAGTCCCACTGGTGAAGTCTTGTCTCCATACTTTGTTTTCTCTGCTTATTAGAGGTGACACCAACACATCTAAACACTGGGACTGCTCCAGGACACAGAATCATTCCCAAACCACTCATTTTATGCAGGTGTTTAGCAGTTTCCAGTGAGTCACTGTCATTATGCGCCTTCAGACGGTAAAAGACAGTAAATTATGTCTAAGAAAAGACCGAAAAATGTCAAAAGAGCACCTGCAAAGATTTGCATTGTCTGTGAAATGACAGGTTTTTAAAAAGCATAGAGGAAAGTGTTTTTCAAATGGTCCATTCTGTAGCTATAGTGTCAGAAGGGTTTAACAGACCATAATATGCTGATGCTCATGCAATTCAGCAGAACCGTGTAGGAAGACCAGGACTGAGTCAATAAGATGATAAAAGTGTTTTAAAATAAAGTTTAAATGAAGTTTACCTTTGTTTTAGTCCCAATTTGGAAAAATAAATCCACCCACATGAATATTATTGATCGACTGATATGGATTTTTTTAGGGACTGATCCCAACCCCCCCCCCAGAACCAATGTGAATCACCTGCTTCACATTGGTTGTTGGTTTGCCAGCGTGTGTGTGTGACTGTAGGTGACTTTACAATCACATTAAGAAACAGTATAAAACACATGTGACAAACTCCAGAACACATGAATAAACATCTGGGGACAACTGTTATAAAGTACTGACATTCTGTACTGCAGTAGAAGTACAGCTACTGCTGTGAAAGTACTGATTCAACTCCTTTACTGAAGTAAAAGTTTAAAAAAAATGCAACTTTTGAACTGTCATGAAGTGCCAAAGTAAAAAGCAAAACTGCATTTTATTGTCATGAATATAAAAAAAAAATCTGAAAAGTTTCTGTTTACCTGAATGGTACTGACCAGAGTTCTGCACCAGGTCTGGTACCTGATAAGTAACCCACAGAAACATGGGGGCATGGGTTAAAAATAACTAAAAAATACACACACACACACTCACACTTGTTTACATGTCTCATGAGGACCAAGACAAAATAAAGTTGTTCTTGACTAGATGTTTTCTTCCTCTTTTTTAGTCTTTTTAGTCTGTCCTCTGAATGGACAGACATTTTTCCCTGGCAGACCGAACCACATCAGTTTGGTAGACCCTCTGTGTAAAGTGATAAGACATAATCGTGGCCTGTTTGTCATGGTCCTGCCATCACCTTTACGTCTTGTCCAAAAGGTATTTAGTTTTTTAACAACACTGTTAGTCTGGCTTTGGTCGACCCTGGTGTGGTTCTGCTCATCTTCAGGACCTTCACACATGGGTCTGGTAAACCACCGTACACATCCTGTTGTCTACGGACAAATGGTGGACGGACCAATCAGGATCAGTGGGCGTGGTTTTAACAGTTATGACATAAGGAAGACTCTCCACAGTAGCTTTGAATAACATGGTGTCTAGCAGGAGAGTGAACTGGGCTACGGTTGTCATGTCAACAGTGTTGTGTAAACTAGTGCAGATTGATTGTTTAACAGATGAACAGAACAGTTTGAAATAATGTATTGATGTTTAGGATGTTCTGACTCTTCTACCAACCAGGTATGGTAAGAGCTTCTACTTCTATCATCTACGTTACATGCTGCTTTAATCTGATTGGTTGAAATAGTACGTCATTCAAAATGCCAAACACCTGGTTTCTCCAATCAGGGCCAATGATTTTGATTGACAGCCCCGCCTTAACAAAGAGAAGCTAACGGTGCTTTAGCAGATGGAAGATGTGAGCAGACATGAGGAGCATCAGGTTAGAAAACTCTGCTCTAAATAAAAATATTCTCTTACTGTTTAACAATCCAATAAAGGGTTAAATATCATGCAGCTGTTATTATCTATATGTTAAATATGTTGGTGCGATGAAGGTTAAATATGAATCAATTAGGAATGTGTCATAACGATAACACCATCAATACAGTCACAGGAATTTCATTCATACATGAAACAAGCATGATTGATTTATTACTTTTCATCATTCATGTGATAAATAGACCTGGTGTTACGTGAACGAAATAACCTTCAGTCCAAACATCAAAAAAATCTGTTTTATTTCAACGAGTCTACGTGTTTTCAGCCCCACACACCCACAGTCAATGCAGCCTTTCCTCCTAATGAACGGCATTCATCTGCAGGCTGAGTAATGTCATTTTACAATGCATCCTACTGGCTAATAAACCCAGGATTGATTTGTGCTTATACAAAAACACACCAGGCGGAAACCATCACGTCAGTAATAAATTGATGCTGATCTGGTCGTAGGGACGGAGCAGCCAAATGCCAAGAGAATATTATTTATTTCTATCTTTTTTTTAATCGGAGGCTTCTCAGTGGTGCGATCGATCTGGGTGCAGAGCCTTTTGTTCTCTGAAGTAATAAAGCAGCGTATTGATTTATTGGCGGACGACAGTTACCTTTCGCCTCCTCCCCCTGTTCGCTGTTTGGTTGCACTGTCGGCTCCCCCAGGAGGAAAAGTTTGGTCTGGATGGAAACTGGTGCCACAGTACAATGCACATCTATAGCTACGGCAAGATTTAAGATCCCCGGGAAAATGATGTAAAAACCATATTGATCTAGATGAGCACATGTCTGCGGGACGTGTTTGTGTCACGGATGGAGGCTCCATCCATGTGTAAAAATATGTTGATTCCATCAAATATATGTGTGTAGAATATATATGTATATATATATATATATATATATATATATATATATATATATATATATATATATATATATATATATATATATATATATATATATATATATGTACTGGGTGTGATTTCCTGGGGGCATGAGATGGTTTATCATCCATCTGGTTTTGAATGCCACCATTCAGGTCTGTTATGCGTTAGGGTCCATTGCTTTTGTTGCCCACTTACACCCCATGTCATCCTCATGCACGCCTTCCACCACTTTCATTACGCTGTGGGGTTTCTAGGAGACCCTCTGACTCACATGTGCATTAGACTCCTGTGTTTCAAGTTGGGTGGGTTGGGTTTCCAACATCGCAACTGACCCCTGGCACCTGTTGTAGCTACGTGGGCCGGTCCCTGACCAGGCTATGTTACGCAGTTGGCGCCCCAGTGGAAAAGGGGTCCCATCCCTCCAAAGGCTGGAGCCGCGAGCCACCTTCGCCCCCAGATACTTCTTGGCCCAACCGGTGCCAGTCATGTCTCACCGCCAGAGAGGGAATGTGCACATTAGGGGCACAAGCCAGACCCAGGGGAGGTCTCGCATGGGGATCCTCTGAGTGGACGACCCAGACCTGCTGAGGTTGAACCCCTCAGGTGGACTGTGTGGACCCCACCTGTTCAAAGTTCTTTTACAACGTTCCCTTCAGGTACTTGTTGACTATCGGTCTGGTGTCAGTATTTATCTCAGATGGAGTTTACCACCTGCTTTAGGCTGCATTCACTAACAACCCGACTCTGAGAAGACCGGACCGGATCCGACAACGACCAGAAAAACAAATGAGAGTCATTACATCTAACACAAGCTTTTTTCTGTGGGGAAAAAAACATCCCCCTATATATATATATATATATATATATATATATATATATATATATATATATATATATATATATATATATTTGTAAAGAACTCCCACTTAATAAATGACCTCTTTATTTGTTATAAGTGTGTGCACAATTTTGTAGCAGCAAATGTCAGCGTGCATGCGTCCTGCAGGAAACAAAGTGGAAAATGTGGGAGCAGAATCTTTCCACTTCAGTATCAGCTACACCTACACCAATCAAACTGAAAGCAAATGTGTTCCATTGTTTTTAATGCAATATTGAAAAATGAAGCCACGCTAAAAATACAAAAATAACAGCTCTAACACTGGGGAATAAATGGTCCCATTGTTTGTAGCTACAAACCACAGATGTGTGTAACTGCAGCAAAATGCAGTGTAGAAATATAAGCTTGTTTTTCTGTTGTTATGAAGAAGGTGGGTTTATAAAACCAGGACTTCGTCCTAGAAACTGAAGTTTTGTGGTTTCGTCAATAACCGTATTTTGGCCAAGGTTTGGAAAAGTCTGTGGTTTGAATCAAGTTATAATAAAAGATTATTTTCAGTCATTTTTATCAAATGATTCAAAGTTTTTCTGTATTAAACTCAGCTGTGGAGTCTTTCCCAAAAGTGTTGTCAGTAAAGAGGTGGAAGTAACTAAGTACAAGTACTTCCTTTACTGTACTTAAGGACAGTTTTTAGGCTGTTTTTTGTTTTTATCTCCTATTTATGACTTTTGAATTTTTCCTACATGTTCTGTCCATACCCACTAAACTAAATACCATGACCCAATAAAACACACCATCTACAAACTAACTCACTTTTAAAGGCTTTATTTTTTTTCGATATTTTGTATGGAGTTTTTTTCTCCTGCTTAAATAAGTATTTAACCCTAACCCTAAAAAAATGCAGTATTACTTTTTTTATAGTTGAGAAGTTGTAGTTTTATTTCAGTAAAACAGTTGAATCAATACTTGTACTTTTACCAGAGTATTTTTTTCACACCAGTAGCTGTACTTGTACTGCAGTAGAGAATGGGAGTACTACTTTGACCACCTTGCAGTGTTAAATCAACACTTAGAGAGTTTATTTAACTTCTTCTAGAGTGTATTTGGTCCCATTGTCTCCAAATTAACACTGCAAAATCTACAGTGTCTGCATGAGCCTCACAGTTAAGAATCAAAGTATTTAATTTACATATTCATGACATTTCTGATCTGAAAGTGTGAACAGTTCAAATGCAGGTATAAACATCTGGAAAAGCAACTTTTAATTCAAATGATAGATCTGCAAATACCCAGCTTTTAATTAATTTTACAGCGGAAATACTGTCATGGACTGAATTATAATTGCTTCAACAATAGAACAAAGACAACTTATTACCACATCAAATATTAATTATAACCATTCGTGTCCCAACTATGTTTAGAAAACTAATCTACACTTTTATCTCCAGGATTAGTTTCTGTAATGACTTAGTGTTTGAGTAAAAGTGGAGCGTCTTTCTTCAGACAGACGCTCATTCTTTCCCTCCTCTTCTCAAGTCACTATCACTGGATTCCTGCCTGTTGAAGAATTGATGTTTTAACAGTTAAATCAACTGGGCAGGAATTAAACTTGAAAATAAACTGAGCTGTTCTGTTCAAATAAACTCAGCTGTTCTGTAAAAATAAACTCAGCTGTTCTGTAAAAATAAACTCAGCTGTTCTGTTCAAATAAACTCAGCTGTTGCTGATGAACCTGTTGAGTTTTATATCAAGTAACACATGTTTTCTGTCACACTTCATTTAAGTGATGATTATAATTACCTCCACCAAGGAGGGTATGTTTTTGCCGGCGTTTATCTGTCTGTCTGTCTGTCTGTCTGTCTGTCTGTCTGTCTGTCTGTCTGTCTGTCTGTCTGTCTGTCTGTCTGTCTGTCTGTCTGTCTGCCTGTCTGTCTGACTTTGTTCAAGATAACTCAAAAACCTATGCACGGATTTAGATACAATTTTCAGGATATGTTGGAAATGTGAACAGGACAAACTGATTTCATTTTGGGGGTGATCGGTGTGGGGGTTGGGGGGGGTCTACCTTGGTGGAGGTCTGCGCTCTCAGAGTGCTTTTCTAGTCTTCATATGTTTTGTACTTTCATACATTCCACTTGTGAAAAATAACAAATGTATTATTGCACTCATGAGTTGGAGTCAAGTAGTCTATGTTTTGATTTCACTTGACATTTATTACTTTATATAATGTTTACAAAGATCAGTTTGTATAGAATAGAAACTATACATTTGAAGGCAGATGTTCCTGCAGCTCCAACATTTCTAGACTTATTTTATTTTTGTATTCTAATTTAATCCATTTTTATGTAATATTATCTTTTATATATATATATATATATATATATATATATATATATATATATATATATATATATATATGTGTATATAATTTATTTTATCTATCTATCTATCTATCTATCTATCTATCTATCTATCTATCTATCTATCTATCTGTCTGTCTGTCTGTCTGTCTGTCTGTCTGTCTGTCTGTCTGTCTGTCTGTCTGTCTATCTATCTATCTATCTATCTATCTGTCTGTCTGTCTGTCTGTCTGCCTGTCTGTTTGCCTGTCTGTCTACCTACAAATGTTCTTCAAAAATAATCCTGACCCAAACCCTGTTTGACAGATAAATCATGTGACTTGTGTAAAAATATCTTTCTATCAGTAAATGCTGGAATATTCTGATGACAATATGACAAAAGGAAATTAATCACGCTTAGTGTTTTTTTGTTTTCTATAATATTTGATATCTCAAATATTTGTGACACTCTCACTGAATCCACATTCCATCATGTGACCACATGTCATATGACATGTTTGCATTTTCTGGATCTTTCCTGTAGATGATGCCATTCTTATTTCCTTCCTTCAGCACACTGTCGGTGTACAGGGCACGGTCCTCAAATGGTTTGGATCATATTTAACCAATAGAACCTTTTCATGATAAATGATTGTCATCCTCTGTTGCCCCCCCCCCTCTCCTTTGGTGTGCCTCAGGGATCTGTTCTCGGGCCTATTTTATTTTCATTGTATATGCAGGGGGTAAATGAAGCTTTTTAAAATTATTTTTTAAAATCAGTAGGTTCATCCTAATAATAAACCTTGGGGGGAAAAAAATCATTGTTATAAAAAGTTCGATAAAACCACCAAGTTAGTTTAACCCACTGCCCTCATCAATGACAACACTGTAACTATGGAGACGTGGCTAATGCACAGTAATACTATTGGTATACAATAAACTAGTTAAAGGGAAGGAAAAAACAGAGTCGATGAAGTACAGAAAGTACAGAAAGTACATGGAAGAGTATGTTTTAATCTGACCCACCATAGGCTCCATGTTTTCAATATTGTTCAATATGAATGTATTTGTCAGGTTCACTGATATAAGATGTTTTTCATTTTTTAAATAATTTTGCAGACTGTTTTCTCCTTCATTGGAAAAGACTTAAAAGGTGCCAGAGGTTGGACTTAAAAATCCCATCTTAAGGGTCACTCTAGTATATGTGATTACTCCTACGCAGCCCTTCAGTGGAAGATGTTGAATTTCACTTCAACTGTCAAATGTATTTTGTAGAAATGTCCCGACCCTCAGGTGAAATGTCCTTTCAAATAAAATCAAAGAAACTAAGAAGAAGAGAGGAAACATTTCCAGTAACTATATATTTGAACAGATGTACAGTAGGTGGAACAGCTTTGATTGGCAGGTTCCTTAAATGTCAACATTTCTCTAATCGAAGCTTTTCTCTTCCTGCCCACTCACGCCATCGTACAGGATGCAGCGTGGAGTCACTGTTGGAATAAAAGACTGAGCTGTTTACAAGCTCCTGTGATGAATTATGGCGAGCTGCGTCTGCAGGACGCCTTTTTACACTCTGGTAATTGTCCAATAAGCTGAGCGCTGTTAAACATCACAATTATGGCCATTGTACCTTGGGATCTTTTTTTTTTTATTGTGTAGGAAGAAAGCCTAGAATATTAATATTAATATTAATATTAATATTAATATTAATATTAATATTAATATTAATATTAATATTAATATTAATATTACCATGGTACCATGGTTCTTTCTGTCTGTTTGTCACCGACTTTACACATAAATTACTCAAATAATTTCTAGCAAATTTTAGGTTTCTTTTTCTTTTTTTCCTTTATTTCTTTTTTAAGTATTTAAGTATTTGTATTTTTTGGTTTTTAATTTTGTATTTCAATTAATGTACTTTTCTTTTTCTTTTAAAATTGAAAAAAATTTTAATGTAAAATTTTCTTTAAACATTTTTTTTACTTATTTGTATTTTTTGTAATTGTTATTATTTTTTTCTTTCTTTTTCTTTTTAAATGTTTTATTTGTTTGGATTTTATTGTTTTTTGGTTGTCTTACTTTTGGTTTTATTTTGAAAAAATTAATGACACACAGATTATGGATTATGGAAGTGCAAGTCATTGTGGAGTCCCACATACATCCAGACTTTTCTGAACCTGTCTTTGACGTTGCCACGACGCCCTCATTTCCTCCAGATAATTGACAGGGCCGTATCCTGAAAAAGACGTGCTGACATTTGGTAATACTTTGGACTCGTCACACATCTCATCAAACACTACTCATCCATGTACAACCTTCTGTGAGCGTAGCTTTTGACACCAGTGGGTTTGGAGGGAGGAACGGTGCACAAATTGAGGTGATGACTGTTCACCTTCACAGGTGCTTGACTTCCCTCTGGACTGTTGTGTCATTAGACGCCATGTTACCGTTAACAGATTAGAGGTGGCGTCTTCTACCTGACATTATTAATGCAGCAGAAATGCTCTGAAACTACCAGTACATGCAGATGCAACAGCGCTCTGTGCCGCTGTCTGACCTAAATGTCCTGTTTGTGTGTCTCTGTCACATCAATAAATCATGATTAGTCTGGAGACATTAGTATAATTAGTGTAAGGAGAAGACGCCAATGTTAAAAAGTCAGGCTGTTTAAAACCTTCACAGCTCAGATTGACTTAAACAGATTAAACTCAACACCAAACCCCACGGAAGAAAGAAACGTCTCAGTTATTAAGCGTCTTAAAGGGACAGTTCAGTATTTTTCAGATGAATGTGTTTGTCATCAGTGTCTTTACTCTGGTGCACCCACACTGACTTACCCCTGTCTTCTGACCCCGCCCCTTTACTCTGGTGCACCCACACTGACTTACCCCCCACAGTGTCCTGTGAGCCCAGTTCTGGTCCGGTTTTGGTCAAAGCCAAAGAGGTCCCGGCAGGTTTCCTGGGGTCAACAAACTAAATTATGTTTCTTCTCAAAACAGTATGTATTGGAATCAGTGATTTATTTACATAACAAAACTGTCACTGAACAAAAAGTCACACCTCGTAATTGCTTGGAGCTACTTTCTCTCAATAGTGATCAATGCACTAGCGTTGTCACTGCTAACAGCTGTGCACCTGCAGATACCAGCCACTAACACTGACCAACAACTGATGAAAGTAGTTTGATAAGACGCAGAGCTGTTAACACTGGTCTAAAAATGATCAGAAATGAAGAAATTATTCAGTAAATTGAACAAAAATGACCAAAAGGTTCAGTTAAAATAAACACAAATAAACAAAATAATCAGTAAATTGAACAAAACGACCAAATATTCAATAAAATGAACAAAAATGACCAAAATATTCAGTAAAATAAAAAGTTAATGATCACAGTTTTAGTCCAGACGTATCTTGGAAACATGATCATTTAAGACTTATCAGATTCCAGAAGCTTCTGACTGTAGACCAGTGTTATTGGAGAGACGAGACAGTTTGGAAATACAGTAAAAAATACAAATCTGTATTTTTTGTGCATATAATAAATGTTGTTCATGTGTATTATTTTCTTTTCGTCAGTAAATATTGTTGGTGTTTGATGTGAGGTTGATGGTGCAGCTGTAGCAGAGCATTCACTCTTGTTCTGTAAAGTATTGATCATATATTATTGATATTAAAAGTTGGTGTAAATCATGTAAAACACTGCATATATATATATATATATATATATATATATATATATATATATATATATATATATATATATATATATATATATATATATATATATACGGTCCATCTCTACTAGACTCAGTCATGTTATTTTCCATTGTGATAAAGGAACCGTTCACATGTGTTTTTTTTCAAACAGATTTGTTTGCAGACGGTGAAGACAGGAGTAAATCTAGAAAAAAAACAGAAGAGCTGTTTGTTAGGAAAAAAAATCTATGTTTGGCTCAACTGTCACTGAACAGATATGAACTTTAACTTTAAAAATATTTCAACATCAACAACTGGATGATATTGTGAACATGTGTCAGAATAAGACGCTGAGGAAGACGATGGACGACAAAAGGGTTCTGAAAAAACCTCACTTTATGACACGTTGGGAGTCTGTCTGTCTGTGTCTTTCTGTGTCTGTGTCTGTCTGTCTGTCTGTGTCTTTCTGTGTCTGTGTCTGTCTGTCTGTCTGTGTCTGTGTCTGTCTGTCTGTGTCTGTCTGTGTCTGTCTGTGTCTGTCTGTGTCTGTCTGTGTCCGTGTCTGTCTGTGTATGTGTCTGTCTGTGTCTGTCTGTCTGTGTCTGTCTGTGTATGTGTCTGTCTGTCTGTCTGTCTGTGTCTGTCTGTGTATGTGTCTGTCTGTCTGTCTGTCTGTGTCTGTCTGTGTATGTGTCTGTCTGTCTGTCTGTCTGTGTCTGTCTGTGTATGTGTCTGTCTGTGTCTGTCTGTCTGTGTCTGTCTGTGTCTGTGTCTGTCTGTGTCCGTGTCTGTCTGTGTATGTGTCTGTCTGTGTCTGTGTCTGTGTATGTGTATGTGTCTGTCTGTCTGTCTGTCTGTGTCTGTCTGTGTATGTGTCTGTCTGTGTATGTGTCTGTCTGTGTCTGTGTCCGTGTCTGTCTGTGTATGTGTCTGTCTGTGTCTGTCTGTCTAATATGTTTAATTACAACCAAGACAAAAACCACTGTGAATGTTTCACAGCTTCTTTAGTTTTAATGTCACACCACCAAAGCACCTGCTGCAGAAAAATGAAATAAGTTATTATATAATGAGGAAACATTTATTATAAAATGAAATTGTGGACATTTCTAACAAACTGCAGCTGAACAAACCCTGTCCTCCTGTTACACACTTGAATGGAACACAATGTGATGCTTGGGTTTAAAGACTATTTGGTCCCATCACCTTGTCTTTACGTGTCATGTCGCCATAGCAACAGTGTCTTCTGTCACAGGACCGTCTGTCACTAGTGTCAACATGGAGATGACACGTCCCACTGCACAATACAAACATGTACCTGCAAGTGTACGTGATAAAAAAATATATTATTATTAAAAATATATATAAATATAAAATAATAATAAAATTATTATTTAAAAACAAATTAAAACAAGCGTTGGTGTTGAAAGATAAGTGGGTTTGTTTTGAGAACCCCCAGGTGGGTCCGTCTTCAAGGATAAATTAAGACGAGTCAATCAGGAAGGTCCAGATCATCACAGCTTTAGGTTTTTGCTGCTTTATTGGCATCACATGTAAAATATACGACATAAATATAAACTACATTTGATCATATGTTGTCCCGTCGTCCCACAGGTGGAGGTCAAGGCGGTCCTGTTCATGTTTGGTTCCAATTAGTTCCTGAACTAAATATGTATGTGTGCCCTGTTTAGTGTCAGCTCCTTTTTTCTGCTGTTTACATATTTGAACCCAAACACTCATGGTCTATCATAGTCTGTCATGGTCTGTCATGGTCTATCATAGTCTGTCATGGTCTGTCATGGTCTGTCATGGTCTATCATGGTCTGTCATGGTCTGTCATGGTCTGTCATGGTCTATCATGGTCTATCATGGTTCTGTCATGGTCTGTCATGGTCTATCATGGTCTGTCATGGTCTGTCATGGTCTGTCATGGTCTATCATGGTCTGTCATGGTCTGTCATGGTCTATCATGGTCTATCATGGTCTGTCATGGTCTATAATGGTCTGTCATGGTCTGTCATGGTCTGTCATGGTCTGTCATGGTCTATCATGGTCTGTCATGGTCTATCATGGTCTGTCATGGTCTGTCATGGTCTATCCTGGTC
The DNA here is from genome assembly GCA_020466265.1 of Siphamia tubifer. Taxonomy (NCBI): domain Eukaryota; kingdom Metazoa; phylum Chordata; class Actinopteri; order Kurtiformes; family Apogonidae; genus Siphamia; species Siphamia tubifer. Next base: position 4,133,545 of record CM035786.1, on the reverse strand, counting down.
TATCATGTTCTATCATGGTCTATCATGGTCTGTCATGGTCTATCATGTTCTATCATGGTTGGTCATGGTCTGTCGTGGTCTGTCATGGTCTATCATGGTCTATGTTCTATCATGGTCTATCATGTTCTATTATGTTCTATCATGTTCTATCATGTTCTATCATGGTCTGTCATGGTCTGTCATGGTCTATCATGGTCTGTCATGGTCTATCATGGTCTGTCATGGTCTTTCGTGGTCTGTCATGGTCTATCATGGTCTATCATGGTCTATCGTGGTCTTTCGTGGTCTATCATGGTCTATCATGGTCTATCATGGTCTATCATGGTCTATCATGGTCTATCATGGTCTGTCATGGATATGTTGGAAATGTGAACAGGAAGAACTGATTTCATTTTGGGGGTGTTCGGGGTGGGGTGGGGGGTCTACCTTGTGCTTTTCTAGTGTTTTATCTAATTTTGACCTGAAGTAAATTCTTGTAAAAAAATAATATTTACATCCAGTCAATCACTTTTTTTCAAAAAACAAACAAACCTGGAATATGTTTTCCAATGTCATATGTTCAGGTCTTCAGGTGACCTTCTTAGTTTCTCCAAATAGGACGTAGGTTTGCATCTGTGTCACTGTGGGTCAAAGGTCATTTCCATTTTACTCAATTTGCTTCAGGTCAAAATGGTATAAAACAAAATACGGCCGTTATCTGTTTTTTCCATTATTCATTTAAACATAAAAAGAAAAACTGGAAAAAAACACATCGTTATCCATTTTGTTCATTTTGGTTTTGTAAACAAATAATGAAGACACGAGTTGTTGTTTTGTCGTTTATTTTGAAGAACTAATATTACGACCTATAACAATATGACAACGTTTACATGCAAGAGCAACGGCACCAACAGAATTTATAGAGTATGTGTTAACACTGTTTAGGGGCGGCAGAGTAGGTCGTCCATTAACCCAAGGGTTGGTGGTTCGATTCCTACTCTGTCCCAGTCAGACCGTTGTGTCCTTGGGCAAAGATACTTCACCCTCCGGCCACTCACACTGGTGCATGAATGTTTGGTGGTGGGAGGGGCCGTAGGCACAAGATAGACAGTCAGTCAGTCAGTCAGTCAGTCAGTCAGTCAGACAGTCAGTCAGTCAGTCAGACAGTCAGTCAGTCAGTCAGTCAGACAGTCAGTCAGTCAGTCAGTCAGTCAGTCAGACAGTCAGACAGACAGTCAGTCAGTCAGTCAGTCAGTCAGACAGTCAGTCAGTCAGTCAGTCAGACAGACAGACAGTCAGTCAGTCAGTCAGTCAGACAGTCAGTCAGTCAGTCAGTCAGTCAGTCAGACAGACAGACAGACAGTCAGACAGACAGACAGTCAGTCAGTCAGTCAGTCAGACAGTCAGTCAGTCAGTCAGTCAGTCAGACAGACAGACAGTCAGACAGACAGTCAGTCAGTCAGACAGACAGTCAGTCAGTCAGTCAGTCAGTCAAGGACTTGAAATGTTAGCTCTCTCTACAAGACTTAAATACAGAGGTATTAGTTATATATAATATAAGGTACAAATAAATAATATAGGACAGAACAATAATAAATTAGTAACATAACAATACAAAATAAACCAGTGCAACAATCATATGTGTATCTTACATATGTAAGATACATGTATCTGTGCAAAATTCCCAGTTACTACAGTCACTCATTGTCATCACAGACAGCTTTATTGCTTGCGGCAGGAATGATTTCCTGTACCTGGAAATAGTGAAGCTTTTTGGAAAAGGAGTTCTGCTTCTGTCAGTCTGCCCCAGGACAACTGTAGTTTACCACCACCAGAGAGAGCATGCGAGAGTGAATGAATAATGTTTTGAGTGGCCAAAAAAACCCTATATAAAAACAATCCTTCATTATTATTATTATTATTATTATTATTATTATTATTATTATTATTATTATTATTATTATTATTATTATTATTATTATTATTATTATTATTATTATTGCTGTACATATTGTATATGTTATTACTTTTTCGCTTTTATTTGAGACAATTTCACCTTAAATTAATTGTATGCCACCAAACATTATTTACCCTGGTGTTATGTGGTTGCATCACTATTACTCGGGTTGTATTCTAAATAAAGCATTAGTTTACATTTCAGTGGAAGAAGTTGGTTCAAGACGATGCAATGTCAAGTGACAATGTTTTGTTTCCATAGCAACACCTCTTTCTGCAGCTGGATATAATAGTGTATGAGTAAGTGTATGTGATACTGAGTGATTTACTCCAGTTACATTTACAAAGACCATAAAAAGCTGGTGTTCCCAGACCAGCGGTGTTGTTTAGAGGAGTTAATGTCACCTCTAATGAGCAGAGAAAATATGACCAGGACAATAATTCTTCAGGGAAAAGCCTGGTGTTAATGTGGCTCTTGGTAGGTAAAGGTGAACGACCTGTGCATGAATAGTGAGGAAAACATGTACAGTGGTGCCTCCATTTATGGAATTTGTTCAAGAAGTGGTTTCTTAACATGATTTTTTTTTTGTAAAAAGTCACAGTTTACATGTAAAAGGTTTGATTGGTTCCAAGACCTCCAATACTACCCCCTAAACCAGGGGTCAGCAATTTAGTTTGGCCAAACCTTCACATGTCGGGACACAAGCACAACAATAATTTATTAAATTAACCTCTGTGGGGTTAAAAGATATAAAAAATAAATAAATAAAATAAGTGAATGAATAGAAAAATAAAATAAAAAATAAGAGCAAAATGCAGACAACTTAGAAAAAGGAAAGAAAAAAAAGGAGAAGAAGAAAGAAGGGAGGAAAAAAGAAAACAATAAACAACAAAAAAACTCTATTTGTTACCTACTTTCCTATCTGCTCATTTGTTTTTAGTTGCTTTTTTTGTTTTGTTTTGTTTTTGTTTTTTGTATATATGTCTATGTTTAGTACTTCAGTTATTGATTATTGGTATTGTTATTATTGTTATTATTTTATTTATCATCATTTTTGTACTATGCACTATATTACTATAAGATGAATTTAGGTTATTGTGGAAGTGAAGAAGGGGTAGAATTAAATAAACTTATGCTTCATCCTACTGTTTTTCGGACATGTCATTGTTATTATTATTATTGCTGTATTGATTATTGTTGCACTTTGCACATGTTCGAAATAAATCATTCAAATCAAATCAAATCAAATCAAGAGAGGATGATAATGATTGGTGCTGGTGAAATAACACTGAAGCTGCTGACGGAGGTTACATTTACTGACCATTAGAGGTGCTATTGATTATCTGAACAACAACAACCAGCGCACACACACATTTACACCAGTTACTGTTTGTTGAAGTGACGGAGCTGATGATTGACGCACGACACAAATAAACTGAGACCGAACCCCCAGAACCGCCTGAGGATTAAAGTGACGTCTGTTTCAACACATATGTATAAAGTAGTGACCAGTGGGAAATGACACCTTTCACACGAGGTGAGAAGTTACTGAGTCTGAACTGGATGTTACTGGATGAGTCTGGACAGAATTCAGTTCTACTGTGAACATGCTCTGTCGTTACTGGACCGAACCCGGCAGCCCATGGTTGAGTGGATTCAGTGTTTTTGTTCTGATTTGCTTCCTGTAAACTAACAACATGTTTAAAATAAAATTATTCACTTTGACTATCAAATACATGTCAGACAGATGGGGGGGGGGGGGGGGGTCCTCCCTGCACAGAGCTGTAGACCCAGGTTGAATCCATTGGGCGGACCCCACCGACCCAACCTCTCAACCGTTTCACGTCCTCTTGAATTCTCTATTCAAAGTTCTTTTGGACTTTCCCTTCAGATACTTGTCTAGTATCAGTGTCGTGTCAGTCTTTAGCCTCAGATGCAGTTTACCACTGGCTTTGGGCGGACACATTTACACATGTACACATTTACACATGTACACATTTACACTTTTACACATTTACACATTAACACATTAACACATTTACACATTAACACATTTACACATTAACACATTTACACATTTACACATGTACACATGTACACATTAACACATTAACACATTTACACATTAACACATTAACACATTTACACATGTACACATGTACACATGTAGACATGTACACATTAACACATTAACACATTAACACATTTACACATGTACACATTTACACATTAACACATTTACACATGTACACATTTACACATGTACACATGTACACATGCACACATGCACACATGCACACATTTACTCATGTACACATGTACACATTAACACATTAACACATTAACACATTTACACATGTACACATGTACACATGTACACATGTAGACATGTACACATTAACACATTAACACATTTACACATGTACACATGTACACATGTACACATTTACACATTAACACATTTACAAATTAACACATTTACACATGTACACATGTACACATTTACACATGTACACATGTACACATGTACACATTTACACATTAACACATTAACACATTTACACATTTACACATTAACACATTAACACATTAACACATTAACATATTAAAACATTTACACATTAAAACATTTACACATTTACACATGTACACATTTACACATGTACACATATACACATGTACACATTAACACATTAACACATTTACACATGTACACATTTACACATTTAAACATTTACACATTAACACATTTACACATGTACACATGTACACATTTACACATTAACATATTTACACATTTACACATGTACACATTTACACATGTACACATTTACACATGTACACATATATACATGCACACATGCACACATTTACACATGTACACATGTACACATTAACACATTAACACATTTACACATTAACACATTAACACATTAACACATTTACACATTTACACATTAACACATTAACATATTAAAACATTTACACATTAACACATTTACACATTTACACATTAACACATTAACACATTTACACATTAACACATTTACTTATGTACACATTTACACATTAACACATTAACACATTTACACATTTATACATGTACACATTAACACATTTACACATTAACACATTAACACATTTACACATTAACACATAAACACATTAACATATTAAAACATTTACACATTTACACATGTACACATTTACACATGTACACATATATACATGCACACATGCACACATTTACACATGTACACATGTACACATTAACACATTAACACATTTACACATTTACACATTTATACATGTACACATTTACACATTTAAACATTTACACATTAACACATTTACACATGTACACATGTACACATTTACACATTAACATATTTACACATTTACACATGTACACATTTACACATGTACACATTTACACATGTACACATATATACATGCACACATGCACACATTTACACATGTACACATGTACACATTAACACATTAACACATTTACACATTAACACATTAACACATTAACACATTTACACATTTACACATTAACACATTAACACATTAACATATTAAAACATTTACACATTAACACATTAACACATTTACACATTAACACATTAACACATTTACACATTAACACATTTACACATGTACACATGTACACATATACACATGTACACATTAACACATTTACACATGTACACATGTACACATTTACACATTAACACATTTACACATTTACACATGTACACATTTACACATGTACACATGCACACATGCACACATTTACACATGTACACATGTACACATGTACACATTAACACATTAACACATTTACACATTAACACATTAACACATTTACACATGTACACATGTACACATGTAGACATGTACACATTAACACATTAACACATTAACACATTTACACATGTACACATTTACACATTAACACATTTACACATGTACACATTTACACATTTACACATGTACACATGCACACATGCACACATGCACACATTTACTCATGTACACATGTACACATTAACACATTAACACATTAACACATTTACACATGTACACATGTACACATGTAGACATGTACACATTAACACATTAACACATTTACACATTAACACATAAACACATTTACACATGTACACATGTACACATTTACACATTAACACATTTACAAATTAACACATTTACACATGTACACATGTACACATTTACACATGTACACATGTACACATTTACACATTAACACATTTACACATTTACACATTACACATGTACACATTTACAAATTAACACATGTACACATGTACACATGTACACATTTACACATTTACACATTTACACATTTACAAATTAACACATTTACACATTACACATGTACACATGTACACATTTACACATTTACACATTAACACATTTACACATGCACACATTTACACATGTACACATTAACACATTAAAACATTTACACATTAACACATTTACACATGTACACATGTACACATTAACACATTTACACATTTACACATTAACACATTAACACATTAACACATTTAAACATGTACACATGTAGACATGTACACATTAACACATTAACACATTAACACATTAACACATTTACACATGTACACATGTACACATTTACACATTAACACATTTACACATGTACACATGTACACATTAACACATTTACACATTTACACATTAACACATTTACACATTTACACATTTACAAATTAACACATTTACACATTACACATGTACACATTTACAAATTAACACATTTACACATTACACATGTACACATGTACACATTTACACTCACCTCTGAATCCTGCAGGACCTGTGGGTGGAGCTGGACTGGACATTGTGTTCTATTATCAGTTTATATTTGTTCTGTCGTCACAGTCGTATAAAAACCTAAATAACAAACGTCATGTTTTAAACTCACATTTGTGTTCCTGTGATAAACAATAACATGACACTAATGTTTGAGTGACAGTGTGTGTTCTACAGACTATTATCTTTTCATCACCAGGTGTCGTCATTCAAGGTGTTTTACATAAAACATATGAGAAAGTTGAAATGAAAAAACATGATTAAAACACATTAAAAGACAATTAAAATAAGAGACATAATGACATTTAAAACCTAATTAAGAATTTTTTTGTCAGACGTTCTCAGGTGTTCAGGTCGTTTGTTCTACAGGTGAAGAGCAGAACAACTGAATGATGCTTGTCTTTGTTTGGTGAGATTATTGTCCCCACACAGACATATCATGTTATAACTCAATGAATACTGTAGATATCACCATGAAATTACATGGTCATATACATATAGCTAATGCATATCAGATGCAATGATTCATTTGAGTAAAGGTCAAAGGTCAAGGTCACAATTAAATAAAAGGTCAAAATCACATTATGGGTTATAACTCAACAACGGAGGGTCACAGAACTTTCAGATTGGTACCAAACGATGAGGAATGAAGATTTATACAATTCTCACATTAGTGTTATCACCTACGACCAATACTTTTTGAGATCTCTGGAGGTCAAATTAACTTGTGTAACACTGTTTGTGTCAAACATAGACATATCACACTATAACTTAATCAATACTGGATATATTATCATAATATTACACACACTGATGCATATATACATATAACGAAATTATCAATATTGCAAAAGGTCAAAGGTCAAGGTCGCATTTAGCAGAAAGTTCAAAAACTGTTTGTCATGGAAACGTGAGATTGGCACAAAATAGGGGCGAGATTAGACATTCTGTGAATACTAGTTTTAATTGTGGTCAGTTCCACTTTCACCTTCAACAAAGTTTGAATCACTTTCTTTGGGCTCACGATGAATAATCAATAATAAATTTGTAATGAACACACTGGAAAAACTCACCAAACAACAGTAAAGGTTCTTCCACACTGACCGCACTAAGAACTCTGTGACCAATGAGGGTCCAAGATACACCAAAAGCATCATGGGTAATCCCTCCTAGCCAATGAGAGGCCAACAGGATGTTTGGAGATAGCCAATGGGAGACCAGCTCTATCAAATAGCAAATATGATGCTAGGTACAAGTGTACAGCACTGTATTTATGTTTCGTGGTTTGTTTTTTTTCTTTCATATTTAGAAATGAACACTTTATGTAAAGGCGTTTTGTAACTTGGATTATTTGTTAGTTGTGTAGTTTCATAAATTGATGTATTACTGTATCTTGAATTTTTAAATTCTCTTACCTTGTGTTAAATCTGTTCAGTTTATTTAGATAATTGTGGGTTGATTAATGAGCAGCGGAAGTTCATGTCATAACATTTCATCTTTATGTACTTTACTAAACAGGCCTGAGTTACCAACCAGAACACATTTTTATTGGTCTTCTTAGGTTATTTACATTCTGTAGTAGCTTTTTCATCTGCTCAGTTCATGTTATTTATTCACCAGTCAATAAATACCACCTTAAATCTAAAGCCTATTTGTAAAAACCACATCATCACTTGATATTTCCTGACTTTTACAAGTCAAAATATTTGAAATGTACGTACAGTACTGTATTCATGTTTCGTTTCATAACTTGAATTTTCTTTCGCATTCATCGACAAAAATTTTATTTACAGGCTTTTTCGTAACTTGGATTATTCTTTAGTTGGGTCTTTTGTAAATTGATGTATTCCTGTGTATTATAGCATTAGATAACTATCTAACTATAAATAACTATCTTGCCTTGTGTTTTTGAGTTTTCCATCAGTTATTTGTGCTTTTAACTCGTTATTAAGTAAATTTTGAGGAGAAAATGTGAGTAATTGCAGAAAACGATACTTGAAAAAAACTTCATTCTGTTCAACTCAGCTTCAACATCTGATAAGGTTTAAAAACAAAACAAAAATAACACCAAGTTTATTTGTGTATGAAACATCATTAAAAAAAATAATTAATTCAACAAGCCAAGTCTGTTATACCATGATGTTTTAATATCAATTTATCTACAAAATCTTGACTGACACCACTGTATTCTGGTCTTCATGGAAAGTGCACTGTCACTGAAGCAAAGAAACATATAAAAAATTACAAACAAACAGACTGTACCATTATTTTTGTTTAGTTTTTTTAGTTAGTTTTTTTTTTTTTTTTTAGCATAAAATGTCCAATCATTGGGGAATGGTACTTACAGTAGAAATGAGCAGTCATATCGAAACAAGATGGTTCAACTTTATGGAGCAGTATCTGAATTTCTACTCTTGATTTCTTTCATTAAAGATTATGTTCTTGAGAAACTGTTGTGCATGTTCTTGCTCATCCAAGTCATTCTTTATTATATAGCACTGAAAAGAGTCGCCACAAAACAGAAACCAAGACAACCAGTTGAGTACATTCTTCAGCTGCCAACAGCTGAGTAGTCCACAGATGATCGTCTCTGGATCGATCGTACAGTTTGGTAAGAGTACGACTCCAAGAATAAGACCCACGAGTGGCACAATTCATTTGTCCAGGAGGTTTTGTTTGAATCCGTGTCCAGTCCTGCCCCCCCCCCCCTCCCAACAGCTGTTAACTACACAGCTTGGTGGTCTCATAATCCAGTGAATTAGGCAGACGGGAGCTGAAGGCCTGCAGGGACGTATGAATGCGAACCACTTCACTCGCAGTGAGTTTGAGACGGTGCCGAAGAAGACAAGCGAACAGGTCCAGTCTCTGTTGTCCTGGAGGGGACAGGCGATTGACTCGGTCACGTATTTCCAGTAGCTGAAGCATGGCTGTGTCCTGGGAGCCTTGGGTGTACGGGTAGTCCAGCTGCAGAATCAAGTCGCGTATGGCTTCCGGATCGAAGTGCATGCTGTAGCCAAAGACCTGAATACTGTTGATCTTCATGTAGCCCAGGTTTCGGGTGGGGTCGGTCATTTCTAAGGGTTCGTAGTAAACGCTGTCGTTCACCGCGTCCTGAGTCTTTATCCTGCTGCGAAGGTAAATGTGGATGGTTTCAAAGAATGTCTTCCACTTGTTGCCTAGCGTCAGAGTCCAGTTGTAACACTCGAAGGGAAGGTCCAGCTTAGTGGCCTGCCAGTCGGGGAAACCGTTTTCGTTGACGGGGATGTACCAGCTCTCTGAATGGCTCCCTCCGAATGGATTGATGTAGAGGGTGAGGGCGGGCTCCAGGGTGCTGTTCTTTGTAAGGCAGATCTGGAGTGATATTCCCAGCAGCATATGGACCATGTTGGATTTGTATTTATTACTCTTCAGAGTCAGCAGCATCCTTTTCCTCCACGATGGGTCAAACCAGCTGTTGAGTCGCATGTCGTTGCTGATGAATATTGCATGAACCTAACAGAGCAACACACACGGAAACAGTATAAATGCAGAAACTAGTAACCCTGGAGACAAGGCAAATAATCAGAATATATAAAATGGTTGGAGTCGATGTAAACAGATGCAGACAGAAAAAAAAAACAAGAATAAATAAATCTGTGTATCATTCGTTCATTCGTTTTTCAAAATAAAACAACGATAAAACAATTAATTTCTTCATTATTTCTTTTCAAAACCAAAATGAAAAAACAGATAGTGATGCAGTTTTTTGACTTTTCCTTTTTGTGTTTAAATGAATAATAGAAAAAAACAGATAACGGCCGTTTCCCGTTTTATCCAATTTTGACCTGAAGCAAATTGAGTAAATTGGAAATGAATGTTAACTGAAGTAAACATGTCCACTGGACTTGAAGAGTGTTATGGTCTAATATGACAACTATTTTTTCTGTGGTCATATCTTCAGGTCTTAGGGTGAACCTCTTAGTTTCCCCAAATAGAACGTAGGTTTACATCTGCGGGTCAAAGGTCATCGCTGGTTAATACAATTTGCTTCAGATCAAAATTGGATAAAATAGAAAACTATCAGATATTTTTCCATTATTCATTTAACACAAAAAGAAAAACTGAAAAAATGCATTGTTATTGGTTTTTTTTTTCATTTTGGTTTTGGAAACAAATAATAATAATAATAATAATAATAATAATAATAATAATAATAATAATAATAATAATATTGAAGCTGTTGTTTTGTTGTTTTATTTTGAAAAACAAATGATACACAGATTTTAGATGAATTCCAGTTACCTTTCATGCATTTACTGCTTGACTACATTTAATACAATAATATAATTGTGGTATTTTCAATGCTTTATTGTTCTGGGTGATTCATTTCATGACACTCACTGTGAACATACCGTCACAGGAAAAAGTATTAGACCATGTTTTTGTTTATTTTTCTTCAATTTCTTGTTCATTTTAATGACTGGTCCAACTAAAGGAACATTTGTTTTGACAAATATAATGACAAGAACAAAAATAAGTCATAGCACTTTGATTTCAGATCTGATATCGATACATGTACCACGTTTTATTAAAACTATTTGTTGGTCAGTTCAACAGTTTGGTAGAGGAATCAAATTAAACTAAATTAAAATAACCTTAACCCTATGCAATTTAATTTGGTTCACTCAACTTCATTTTTTTTTAATCTGTGACCATAAAAAGTCAAAATCATGAGATAAAAAGTCACTAAGAATTAATCATATTAATTATGCTTTTGTTAATTTGGGCAGCTCATCTGGGTCCATCTTTCCTCTACTCTATTCTATTCTATTCTATTCTATTCTATTCTATTCTATTCTATTCTATTCTATTCTATTAAACAATGACAAAATTCTTCTGGCTTTTGTTTAATATTATGCTGTATTCTTAACAAGACACCAAAGGGCTGCCTCAGGCAAACAGAATATCTAAAATTTGCACAACACAAATTGGTAAAAACAGTAACGGTAACTTCAAAATGCCAAAGGAGCCAGAAGAGGAAGCCTGCTGAGTGGCTCCCCTGAGCGCAGGTATCGTCTCCAGGCTACCGTCAGCTCAGGTTTGGGTGGTCCTGCTCAAACACACATACCTCTAGCCTGCGGTCAGCTCTCTGCAGTAAGTATCCCAGCTCTAAGTCCTGGAGGTCTGTCTCGAAGCCCAGGTAGTTCTCTGTGGAGTCCACCACCATGGGTCTGCAGGCGCCCTGCGTCAGGATGAAGCCGGGGTTGCAGGTTCCACATCGGGTGTGGTTGTCCGCTGCACACGAAGCGCAGAACGATCCTTCCCCCACGGTGCACGGCGGCGGCAGCTGACAGGGACTGTGTTCGTATCTGCAGCTGCAGCTGTGGAGCTCCTCTGAGAACGCACCGAGCTGGTTGTTCTCTGAGCAGTACAGAAGAGCCTGGAAATGACTGAGCCAGTAGGACTGAGGCCTGGGTGAGGAGGAGAGACAGGGACAGGGACAGGGACAGGGACAGGGACAGGGACAGGGACAGGGGCGGGGGCAGGGGGCAACAGTTACTGAATAGAGCAGTGGTTTTAAAATGGGGGTACGTGGAGGTACTGCAGGGGGTAACTGAAGCTTTTCAAAATTCTACTAAGAAATAAGTACGTAAGTTTTTTCTGCACTATAAGGAGCACTGGACTGGAAGGTGCATTAAGTGAAGTCAAAATCATGAGATAAAAACTGATATATGTTTGAAATTTAAAAAAATCACACACTGATTTTACAGCACTGTTCCTCTTCTGTTTTTTCCTACAAACATATTTTGCCCATGTCAGGGGGTACGTGATTAAAAATATGTTTCTAAGGGGAAACACCACTGGAAAAAGTTTGACATCCACTGGAAAAGAGGATGAGCTGCTTTAATAAGAGCGACTGTATGAGTCCAGGACACCTGTGTGCCTCTGTAGGCAGATGGTTTCAAACCTACACACACCTGTTGCTAACACTATAGCTATATTTACACTAGCTTACAACAACTGCCTCACATGCACTCAGCTCCAACACTCTGTCGTCTCTGGCTGTCCTTGGGCAAGACACTGAACCCTGACTTACGTCCCCAGCAGGACTGACCTTTGACCCTAGAAACCTACTGGTGTATGAGTGTGTGTGTGAATGGGTGAATGTGAAGCGCTTTGAGCACCATGACGGTGGAAAAGAATTATATAAGTGCAGAACATTTCCCATTTGTCCGACTCATACTCTGCCATGTCTGTAGTCGACTCAGTCTACTGCAGGGGTTGTCAAACTTTTTTGGCCCAGGTCCCCCTTGGAGGGGTGACATTTTTCCATGTCCCCCCTCATCCTCGCGATACTGAAAATGATAAAAAACCACTTCAACAATGATTATTATGAAACAATGATAACCTTTTTTAATAGTGCTTTTGTACAAACCAGCCACATTTTCAGGTATTATAATATAAATGAACACTTCAGAAACAACAATTTTAAATAATTTTAAAATAATAAACGGAACAAAAGACACACAAAACCGTGTGTGTGTGTGTGACAGACAGACAGACAGACAGACAGACAGGCAGGCAGGCAGACAGACAGACAGACAGACAGACAGACAGACAGACAGACAGACAGACAGACAGAGACTTAATGAGAGGGATGATCTTGTCAAACTCAATATAACTATCAATGTACTTTCTCTTTTTAGGGTTAGGGCGTTTGTTTTTGTCATTGTCATTTTCATTGTCATTTCTTTTACCACTTCTTGAGGAACTTGGCGGACACAAAAATCGATCCATGTTCGCTGCAGGGTGGCTAAAAATAGCCTGTGACTCGCTCCGTCTCAATTTAGTCAAGCTGGCGTCAAACAGCGCTGTTACTTCCGCCCGCTCGCTACAAAATAAAACTTCCGCATTTCAAAATAAAACAGCAAAAAAACAAACAAAAAAAAAAAACCAAAACCGTGAATAATTTCGCGTACCCCCTGGACATGCGCCACATCCCCCTAGGGGTCCACGGATCCCAGTTTGAGAACCGTGGGTCTACATTATGTCCTGTCTTGTTCTACCTGGTTAGGTTAGCAGCAGTAGGAAACTAGCCTGAAGCTACGAGGAGCTTAAGGCTCCGCCCCTTCCAGGAGGCTCATGGGACCTGGGATCAGAAAATGAATGAATGGTATTCAATGGTAAATAAACTGTTAAATGGTATCAGGTTTGTCATGTGACCTGAATCCCACACATGTTGTCGCTCATAATAAATGATAATTATTGATGTTATTATTAAACACTATCATGTGTGAATTTCAGAGAACTTGTCAAACGGAATCAGAATTTAGTTTGACTCGCTCCATTCACTCCCATTCACATTTTTTGTGAGTTCAGCACCATGGACTGGAAGTAGAAGGGCGGGACTTAAATTAATTTGTGATATTTTACTCAAAATATGGGTTAAAATCTCCTCAACCAAAATGAGTGCAAAATGTTACCTGACTTTTATTGAGTAAATTCTATAGATGTATTTTTTTTACAGTGTAGTGAGAGACAGTAGAGAGAGAGACAGAGGGTTTGTCTTTGATCAGTCAGTGACATAAATGTTAGAAGTTTGCAGCAGCCGTAGGGTAACTGACTTTGACACATACATATAATTCCCCCATGTGGGTTGGAGTTTGATTCCCGTTTGTAGAAATGTCTCCACTCTGATCCTTTTATGGGTTTATCCTCTTTACTCTCCACAAAGAAGAGGTGCACATAACACACACTGCTCACTTTCCTTCCAGAGAATAAAAAAAGGAAAAGATGGTGTATTGTCGTAAACTTTATGCTAATCTGAAAATGTCTGCTGGATTACATTAGAGGCATCCTTCCACTAAATTCCAATCTTATTGTGTGTTTGCCAGTGGGAAGTCAGCCTGAATGGGGGGAAGAAAAAGATCAGCCATTTGAATATCAAAACCCCCCTAATGGAAAAAATTGGCCATGGGAAGTGAAGCGAAAGGCCTCTTCCGTCCATCATCCGCTACCTGTGGGTGAGGTATTTCACCTCCGACAGCTTCAGCGGAGCAAAGCAGGGTTACGCAGGTGCTGTTAGTTCCCTGGTGTGAAAACGTACAGCATTTCTGCTTCTATTTCCACTCATCCACAAACAGCTGCTGTAAAAACACCATGGTCCCAAACATATGTGTCACTTGTAAAGGTGCAGAAAACACTGGGTATTCATATTTAAATCTGCCAAGTATACACTTGACTTACTCTGGGAAAATAATAAACAAAAATGACTCTATACTGAAAAAACCCCCCATCATAATGCAGAAGAAAAAAACAGCACTTACTGTATTTTCCACACTATAAGGCGCACTGTCACTAACGAGTTTATTTTAGGTTTTGTTTTTCATGTATAAGACGCACTGGACTATAAGACTCAAAATCAAAATCATGACAAAAAGTCCATATTATGAGATGAAAAGTCAAAATTCCCAGTCACTAAACACTATTAGGATTCATCCACTAAAAAGTCCAAATCACATTATGGGTTCTAACTCCAGAACAGAGGGTCACAGAACTTTCAGATTGGTACCAAATGATGTAGAATGAAGATTTATATAATTCTAATTATTGGTATTATCACCTACGACCAATAGTTTTTCAGATCTGTGGAGGTCAAAGGTGACATGTGTCCAAATTAACTTGTGTAACACTGTGTCAAACATAAACATATCACGCTATAACTTAATTAATACTGGATATATTATCATAATATTACACACACTGACACATATATACATATAATGAAATTATCAATATTGCAAAAGGTCAAAATCACATTAATGGTTCTAATTCAAGAACAGGTTTTCATAGAAACTGGAGATTGGAACAAAGTTGGGGCGAGGTTAGACATTGTGTGAATATTAGTTTAATGTAATTTTTAAACTATTTCATAACTTGCATTTAAGTCATTTATATTATGTCTGCAGGTTTATATTTATGTCTTAAAAGATAAAAAAGAGAAATACAAAGTCAAATAATTAATCAGGGAAAAAAAGTTAAAGTAATAAATCCAGATGATGAAAAAAAAAAAGTAAATATGTTCAGAATAAACATGTCTCCTCCTGGATATGTTTATCCTTTGTACAGATTAGTACCAGGTGGTAAAGTCCAAATTGGTCTGATCTACTGATCTACCTTCATTAAGATGCTGTTTAACATTTAATTATACTCTGTCAGAACAGGCAAACAAAGATGGGTTTTAATTTATATGAAACAATGTGGCACTTATTTTCAACGACGCATAAAAAAAGATTAAAACAGAAGCAGTAGAAATGACAATATGCATCATTATGGTTAAAGTTTGAACACTAACTCTTATCATTACTGCTTTAATAAAACACTGAGCTGACTGCTGCGTCCACTGGGTTATTGTCTTCAGAGGAAAAGTGGCCCCCCAGGTGAAAAAACAATCTTCTGTCTCTTATCTTCCTCAAGTGCAATGAACAGGAGTTTAAAGGGAAATTAAATGTTTTCCTTTTTTTGCACATGTCCTCTCCTCTCTAAGACATAAAGTCTCAGTTTCATTTCACTTAAGTCTGAACATTTCTATGAACAGAAGGAAAGAACACAGATAAACACTGTCTGTATGTTCTGTTATGATCATCTTCAAAATATCCAATATCATGCTTTTTTATTTATTTAATGAAATGTTGAACGCATTTTATCTACAGTACTTTCAAATTTTTAGATATTTTTACCGTATTTTCCAGACTATAAAGCCCATTGTTTGGGCGCATGCGCACGTAGCGACCGGCAGCAGGTGAAAGTTTGGCGTCTTGTGTTTGTCGTTTTTTTAAGTGTTTTATTTGTTCTTAGTTGTACTCTTTGGTCGAGTGACAGTTTTTTTAAAGTGCTTTTAGTTCCACCAACTGAGATAACGCCATGGATTTCTTTTATTTCGTTTTCTTTTATTTCATTTATATTCTCAGTCTTGAGTCTGAATATTTCTATGAACAGAAGGAAAGAACATGGCTGCTTCACAGCTGACACAGTCGTAATAACACAGATAAACACTGTCTGCATGAAGCGTTGACACTCCCACTCCTTTTCCTGGCAAGTGGGTGGGAATATCGCCTGCATGGATCAGTGATTAATGTGTGTTTTGGTGGAGAGATTAAGCAGAGAACACAGAAACACAGAAGAGAAAGTGGCCATTGCAGCACAGTGCACTGTATAGATTCATCTGCCACTTGATTTATGTGTTTTTCTGTGGAGCGTCGGTGCTGTTACCACGGTGACGCAGTTGATTTGAACACAGTTTGACACTGATGCTTGGTTTCATCCCTTTCAGCAAACTGCCTGGCTGACAGATGAAGGTAGAACGAGGATTGTTTTCAGCGTTAAATCATTATTTTAAAATGGCGTCTTGTCATCACTATGAAAGAAAAAAAAAAAAAAAAATGGAAAATTGGAACGTGTTCAAACACTTAAAGGATCACAGAAGTGAATTGTTATTTTGCTTTTGTATTCGGTCCCCTGGAAACGTGAAGTGGATTTAACTATGAAGTCACTTTATTTATGTCTAAAAAAAAAAAAGAACATTTTAATACAATCTGTGTATCATTCGTTTTTCAAAATAAAACCAAAACTAAAACAAAGAAAAATCAACAAGTCGTTTCTTCATTATTTGTTTCCAAAACCAAAATGAAAAACAAATAATGATGCAGTTTTTTCAGTTTTCCTTTTTATGTTTAAATGAATTAATGCAGAGTCAGTAGAAAATGTCTGTGAAATGTGGCTCCGCCCACTAAACTACAACTAACAACAAACCAAACAAAAATGAAAAGGGTCTAAAAGTGAAGTGATAAAACAGAACGATGGATGAAACAGATATCCATCCATCCGCCCATCTGTCCATTCATCCATCCATCTGTCCGTTCATCCATCCATCCATTTGTCCATGCATCCATCCGTCTGTCCGTCCGTCAATCCGTCCATCCTCCGTCCACCCTCCATCCATCAATCCACCCATCTGTCCGTCCATCCATCTGTCTGTCCATCCATCCGTCCGTCCATCCATCGATCCATCCATCTGTCCGTTCATCCATCCATCCATCCATTTGTCCATGCATCCATCCGTCCGTCCGTCAATCCATCCATCCATCCATCCATCCATCCATCCATCCATCCATCCGTCCGTCCATCCATCCGTTCGTTCGTCCATCTATCCATCCATCCATCCGTCCGTCCGTTGATCCGTCGATCCGTCCATCTGTCCGTTCATCCATCCATCCATCCATCCATCCATTTGTCCATGCATCCATCCGTCCGTCCGTCAATCCATCCATCCATCCATCCATCCGTCCATCCGTCCATCCGTCCATCCATCCGTCCATCCATCCATCCGTCCATCCATCCATCCGTCCATCCATCCATCAATCCATCCATCCATGCATCCGTCCATCCATCCATTCATCCATCCATGCATCCATCCATCCATCCATCCATGCATCCATCCATCCGTCCGTCCGTCCATCCATCCATCCATCCATCCATCCATCCATCCATCCATGCATCCATCCATCCATCCATGCATCCATCCATCCATCCATGCATCCATCCATCCATCCATGCATCCATCCATCCATCCATTCATCCATCCATGCATCCATCCATCCATCCATCCATGCATCCATCCATCCATCCATCCGTCCGTCCGTCCGTCCATCCATCCATCCATCCATCCATCCATCCATCCATCCATCCATCCATCCATCCATCCATGCATCCATCCATCCATCCATGCATCCATCCATCCATCCATGCATCCATCCATCCGTCCGTCCATCCATCCATCCATCCATCCATTCATCCATCCATGCATCCATCCATCCATCCATCCATGCATCCATCCATCCATCCATCCATCCATGCATCCATCCATCCATCCATCCATCCATCCATCCATCCATCCATCCATCCATCCATCCATCCATCCATCCATCCATCCATCCATCCATTTCCTTCATGTATTGTTTTCACTAGAACATTTAATTAAGTTAATACTCTGGATAATTGGATTAATTATCGTCCAGGTCTAACGCCTGTGAATCTATCAAACATAAACATCAGTCTTTAGTTTCTTTAACTCATAAATGACTCCATGTGCACATATTTTACATCCAGTTTTCCACACTCTGTCCTTCCTGTTCAGTGGGTGAATTCATCGCAGTGAATAAAAACTCCTGTACCAGGGGATGGTGAAGAACCATGTGGAGAGGAAAGTGCCTGTGGGCAGTTGACTTTTTCTATGGAACAGCGTGAACTAAGACCAGAACCACTGCAGAACATGACTGTTCTCATCAAATATAACTGCACTATTTTTATATAAACTGGGTTCAGAAGTGTGCATACTGTGTACAGACTGTTTTTATAGGAAATATACTGTTAATAATAATGCTGTGTCTGGGCTGAATATGTGAGATTTTACTCAATATTTTGGTCATTGTTGTTCATTTTATTAATTATTTCATCATTTTTATTGAAGTATTTTCTTATTCTACACATTTGCTGTTTGTTTTGGTCCATTTTGTGAATTATTTTGGTAATTTTTGTTCATTTTATTAATTATTTCATCATTTTTATTGAAGTATTTTCTTATTCTACACATTTGCTGTTTGTTTTGGTCCATTTTGTGAATTATTTTGGTCATTTTTGTTCATTTTCTTGATTATTTTGTTCATTTCTGTAGTAGTACCCCAAACAAAAAGAGAACAAAATGACTTGGTTAAGCGTGGAAATGACATTAAAGTACACTGAATAAAAGTTGTAGAAATAACAGACATAAGGATGTAGTGGTAAAAGTGTGTGTTTTCCAGGTGTGGTGGTTACCGTTGTGGTGGGAGGCGGACGTGGGGCTGTCTGTGACATCTTTTACTCAGACTGAAGAGCTTGTAAATGACTCTCTGAGCTCTTTTGGTCAGGACCTGCATGCTGTTTTCCAGCTGTTCGTACCGCCACTGGAAAAGACTGTCCAAGGACCACAAGTGTTGGATGGCAGAAACATTCAGGAAATAGGTTTGAGGCAGCCTGGCAAAAAATGCCTTGAATTCATCTGTAACAGAAAAAAACAATGGAGGCACATTTTTGTCATTAGGCAAAAGTTAGTGAATGTATTAATATAAAACATTTAGTATAAAGGACAATTTAAGAAAGTTGAAATGAAAAAAACATGATTAAAATACATTAAAAGACAATTAAAATAAGAGACATAATAACAATTAAAAGATAATTAAGAATTTTAGTCAGAGCTCCAGTGAACAGACCTCAGGTATTCAGGTAGTTTGTTCCACAGGTGAGAAGCAGAATAATTAAATGATGCTTCACTTTGTTCATCTCGTCCAACATTGGTTTGGTGACATTATTGTAATCAGTCTGTGTGTGTGTATGTCATGCTATAACTCAATGAATACTGTAGATATCACCATGAAATTACATGGACATATACATGTAGCTAATGCAAATCAGATGCAATGATCCATTTGAGTAAAGGTCAAAGGTCAAGGTCACAATTAACTAAAAGGTCAAAATCACATTATGGGTTATAACCGCAGAACAGAGGGTCACAGAACTTTCAGATTGGTACCAAACAATGTAGAATTAAGATTTATACAATTCTCATTGTTGGTGTTATTACCTACAAGCAATAGTTTTTCAGATCTCTGGAGGTCAAAGGTGACATGTGTCCAAATTAACTTGTGTGACACTGTTTGTGTCAAACATAGACATATCACGCTATAACTTAATCAATACTGGATATATTATCATAATATTACACACACTGACACATATATACATATATAATGAAACTATCAATATTGCAAAAGGTCAAAGGTCGCATTTAGCAGAAAGGTCAAAATCACATTAATGCTTCTAATTGAAGAACACGTTGTCATAGAAACTGGAGATTGGCACAAAATCAGGGTGAGATTAGACATTCTGTGAAAAGTAATTTAATATTCTTTTTCATACTATTTCAATTACCAGAACCTTCTGGAACTTTAGGGAGTCATTTCTGGTGAATGACGTCCAAAAGTTGTAATAATGAATTGATGGTATAATAATGCTAGGGCTGCTAGTTCCCTATGAAGCATCTACAGCCTGGAGGTCAGCATGGACAGGTTTAGTGTTTGTTCTAAAATCATAACTAATGTTCCACATGGAGGGGTAGGGGTGTCTCAATTTAGGTTAAGGCAGAGGGGTAGGGGGAAGGGGAGGGGCTTCATACATTTCCCAGAATACAATGCGAATCCTTTTAAAAATGGTGGCATCTATGAAAGTAGTACACAAATGTAGTGTTTTCACCATAATTAACAGTTTTTAACTTGTGATAACTGTTGTACTGTAGAAAATGTGACATTGTCACAATGTGCAATGATCATTTTCTCCATACAACGCACATGAAAGAAAAAAATTGCTATTTACACTGAAAAAAGTAAAACATTGAATCAACTTCAAAATTCTTCTTCAATAAAAATCAAATGTAATTAAATTAAAATAACCCTAACACTATGCAATTCAATTTGGTTCACCCAACTAGATTTTTTACGTGACCATAAAAAGTCAAAATTGAAGAAAATTGATAAAAATTTTTTCCTTTTTTCAGTGTATGTAAATGTGTAGTAATCGGTCGATGCATAGAACTACTGTGATTGGACGCAGATATAAAAATATGTTCATATCCAGGACAACGACACAACTACAGCAGCAGACATGTTAGTTTAATTGTGGTTAAAGCTGTGGTTTTTGGTTAAATAACAACTGGTGGAGTGAACTGATGATGAAGGTGAGTGATGAAGGGGTGTCCCAGTTCAAGCCCCGCCCCTTATAGAGATGGGGTGAAGTGGCCGCAGAGCCAGCTGATATTATTCAAATAAAAATGAGTTAAAATGCAATTGACAAAAAAATTAAAATGTCATTAACTCAACATAACAATAAAACAAACTTCACAAAGTCTTTTTTTCATACAGAGTTTAATAGAATGTATTTTTTTTTAGAGTGTAGATGTTCAGATAAATGAACAGCTCAAACCTTCTGGAACAAAGCATGGACTGGAGTGTCTAATTCTCTGCTTGTGTCCACCTGGGCTTTTTTTACACAGAGCTGGCAAAACCCATAATCACAGACATCCATCAGCCCAGCCACCCCCCCCCAAAACACCCCCAGCCCCTCCACCACCAGCGCACTATCAGCATCTAAGAAGGACACAGCAGGTGACAAACTGCTTTACAAACTGCAGAAGGTGTTTCTGAAGGTAAGAGTGGACGAACATCCTGTCACATTTACAAGCAGTTTTGTTTTTTTTAATCGTCTGTTGTTCTTCCCACCTTCACATTAGTAAGAAAATATCTTCAATATATCCTAATATTTCATGATACTGGATCTATATTAGTTCACTTGAGTTTATTTGAATATACAACAAACAAAAAAATCGCACTAAACCCCCCCCAAAACAACATGAAAAACAAAACATGTCTTCATTTGCATAATAGGAAAGAAATGGGACGAAGTCAAACTTATTTAATCCCACTAAATTTTTTTTAATAAAAATAAATCAATCAAACAAATCTCACCTTATTAACAGCACCGTGCTATAGTGTGTCCTCTTATTTCTGTCATATTGACAGGTTTACTCCAGACACTATATTCACTGAACATCAGTGCCATGGAAACACCTCCACTTCACAGATACTTCAGCTAGTTTTTTTTTTTTTTCCATTTGAAAGTTTCTTTTTCATTTTTTTGCTTTTCACTCTAGTATTCTTCAGATCTCCCTCATCTTCTGTGTTTTGGTACATCTTCCACAGTGGGACGGCGGGTACGTTACCCTGTGCTACTTAGAGACGACTAACATGGATTCATCATTTTAACAACACAGGTGCGATACACACTTTTATTCTGACCTTTTTATAACAACAACTTTAAGAAAAAAAAAACTTTCCTGACACTAATATGCTGCACTGTGGGTGTTGAAAGCCAGGGTGTTAAAAGCCAGGGTGTTACAGACCCAACCAGTTGTTGGTTTTTTGCTACATATCTCAGACACTCCAGTCCTCATGAGTTGTTATTTTAACCAATCACCGCCACTTATCCACAACATGTGACCAATCATTTGCGACGTCTTGAGCTGCTCCTTCTGCCTTTTCCTGTTTACCTTACAGTACGAAGAAACATGTGCATGACAGCAGTTCACATTTGACTAAAATGATGCACTAGTACCAACAGGTGCATTTGGAAGGGTACTTTTTTTGCTGCGGGCAGCACGGCGGCCCAGTGGTTAGCGTGGCAGCGCAGTGGTTAGCGTGGCAGCGCAGTGGTTAGCGTGGCATCGCAGTGGTTAGCGCGGCGGCCCAGTGGTTAGCGTGGCGTCGCAGTGGTTAGCGTGGCGTCGCAGTGGTTAGCGCGGCGGCCCAGTGGTTAGCGTGGCATCGCAGTGGTTAGCGCGGCGGCCCAGTGGTTAGCGCGGCGGCCCAGTGGTTAGCGTGGCGTCGCAGTGGTTAGCGTGGCGTCGCAGTGGTTAGCGCGGCGGCCCAGTGGTTAGCGTGGCGGCGCAGTGGTTAGCATGGCGTCGCAGTGGTTAGCGCGGCAGCCCAGTGGTTAGCGTGGCGGCGCAGTGGTTAGCGTGGCGTCACAGTGGTTAGCGTGGCGTTGCAGTGGTTAGCGCGGCAGCCCAGTGGTTAGCGTGGCGGCGCAGTGGTTAGCGTGGCGTCGCAGTGGTTAGCGCGGCGGCCCAGTGGTTAGCGTGGCGGCGCAGTGGTTAGCATGGCGTCGCAGTGGTTAGCGCGGCAGCCCAGTGGTTAGCGTGGCGGCGCAGTGGTTAGCGTGGCGTCACAGTGGTTAGCGTGGCGTTGCAGTGGTTAGCGCGGCGGCCCAGTGGTTAGCGTGGCGTCGCAGTGGTTAGCATGGCGTCGCAGTGGTTAGCGCGGCGGCCCAGTGGTTAGCGTGGCGGCGCAGTGGTTAGCATGGCGTCGCAGTGGTTAGCGCGGCAGCCCAGTGGTTAGCGTGGCGGCGCAGTGGTTAGCGTGGCGTCACAGTGGTTAGCGTGGCGTTGCAGTGGTTAGCGCGGCAGCCCAGTGGTTAGCGTGGCGGCGCAGTGGTTAGCGTGGCGTCACAGTGGTTAGCGTGGCGTCGCAGTGGTTAGCGCGGCGTCACAGTGGTTAGTGCGGCGGTGCAGTGGTTAGCACTTGTGCCTCACAAACAGAAGGATCCTGGTTCGAATCCCACACTAGGAGTTTACATGTTCTCCTCGTGTCTGCGTGGGTTTTCTCCAGGTACTCTGGCTCCTCCCACCATCCAAACACATGCAATGATAGGTTAACTGGTTAACTGGTTAATTTAAATTGTCCAAAGGTGTGAATGTGACAGTGATTGTTTGTCTATATATGTTCAGTCCTGAGATGAACTGGAGACTCATAAAGGGTGACCTCTGACCCTGCCTTCACCAATTGGAGCTGGATTAGGGATTAGGCCCCAGTGACCCCTCTGACCCCAGTGAGGATAAAGTGGGTTCAGATGACGCTTTTTTGCTGCATTTTTTTCATCCAGGTAATATTTTATTTGCCATATTTTAAAGGTTGTCTTAATATCTCAGTGTCTTTGTTCTATTTTTGTTAGAAACAGCCTCTACTACATAGTACTAGTACACCAAAAAAAGTCAAACATTGCACCAACTTAAACATTCTTCTTAAATTTGGACTTTTTCTGGTCACAAAAAACAAATGTAGTTGAGTGAACCAAATTGAATTGCATAGGGTTAGGGTTATTTTAATTTAATTGGATTTGATTCACTCAACTAGATGCTTTTATATGTGACCTACTGAAGAAGAATTTTTAAGTTGATTCAATGTTTTCCTTTTTTCAGTTTTTGTTTTTGACTGGATGAGACATTTATATTATGTTTTATAACTTCATGTCGTGTTGTGAGGTCATATGAACTTTAATCTTTGAACTAACAGATGCATTTGATAAAAAAAAAATGTAGTTGTATCCTTTCATTTGCCTTTATTGTCACTATACACATGTACAAAATACACATGCAGTGACATGAGAGGTAGTTTTCAGGACCATATCACAATCACTTTGAATTAATTTTCCAGTAAGTAAATATTTAAAACATTACTCAGTTTTAATTACAAAAATGGAAAATCACAACTATTTATTGCAACTTTCATTTCCTACCGCAACAAAAGCCTAAAAAGCACAGCAACTTTAAATCACAACTTTGCAATAAAGCTTATTTAACATCAGAAATTTTAGGACAAAACAATGTGAAAAAAAGGCCTGAGGAATCCTGGAGGGACTGGCATCACATCACAGAAGGAGGATCAATCCCTCATTCAACTACTGTCTATCACCTTTAAAGAAGAATTATTCTGAAATAAACAGTAATAAAAACTCCTGTAAACAAAAATGACAGTCATTATGTCCTTTAACTTTGTGTCTTCCTAACCCTTTTGGGGTTTTCCTCTGTCACATTTATAAGATAGAACTTTATTATCATCATACAATTGTACAACAAAATGTGTCCTGTGCATTTAACCCATCCTTTGGTGTCGTCGGGGCAGTGGGCAGCCATGGGCGGCGCCCAGGGACCCATGTCCAGATTTGGAGCCAGGCCCATGGTCAGGTACCTGCTGGAGGATTTTACTCTAACACAGAGTCCTGCACGGGTTCGGGTACCCGCGGTTGACCCGTGGGTGAACCGCAGATTTTCACGAAACGGGTGAAAAATGTTGTGATGTGTCGGATACGGGTTCGGTTCGGGTCGGACGTGGGTGATCGCGGGTCTAATTTGCGGTTCATAGGTTAAAAACTGTTCTTTCGTTTGGACTTGTATAGCTGTGTGTGTGTGTGTGTGTGTGTGTGTCTGTGTGTGAGTGTGTGTGTGTGTGTGTGTGTGTCTGTGTCTGTGTGTGTGTGTGTGTGTCTGTGTGTGAGTGTGTGTGTGTGTGTGTGTGTGTGTGTCTGTGTGTGAGTGTGTGTGTGTGTGTGTGTGTGTGTGTGTGTGTGAGCTCACGTATAAACATAGTTTTTGAATTTATTATTTGTCTGCTCCTGTTTAACAACATTTTCATTTCGTTCTGCCTTGGCTATGTCACTGTTCAGTATATTCGTGGTAATACATTTTGTATTTAAGTTTAACATTTTCTTCCGGGTTCGGGTTGGATATCGGGTTCATTTATAGTGGGTCGGTTCGGGTGCGGATTTGTAATTTTTCTTCATCGGAAAACGGGTTGGATACGGGTTTGAACATGACGGGTACGGGCAAAATCAGAACCGTGCAGGACTCTGCTCTAACAAAGATGCTTTTGGGTGACGGGGAAAAAGCGCAGCACCCGGGGGGAAACCCATCCAGACACGAGGAGACAAACATGTAAACTCCACCCAGATAGACCCACATGGTCCAGGAGCGCTAACCGCTCAGCTGTGAAGTCCCGCCCACAGGTTCACAGCGCTGTCCACTGTCTGCACCATTTGTTGCACTTTCTATATGATTTTCTTGTTAACTTCACTTTCTCCTCATCGCAGCTGCTGAAGACAGATGGTCACAGACTAAAGCCTGGGTTTTTTTTCTTCCATAAAGTAGGTTTTTCTTCACTCTTGTCACACACTGCTCTTCCCTTTTTCTCTTGTTCCCTCTGTATTCCACATATTTACTCCAAGAATTTGACTTGGTTTTCTGATGTGAACTATTAAATAATACTGCACAGAACTGGATTGAATTGATTTTCATAGAAATGATTCTTAAAAATAAAGCTCATAAAATCATTATTTTTTTCTTACAGGAAACACTATCATCTTATTTACTTTTTTTTCTCTAATATTGAATAATACACTGGATGTTTTTTTTTGTCAAGTCAAGCTTTCATTGTTTGGTTAGTAGTTTAATTAAGGCCTTTCCTTCCACTCAGAACCACTCCCTGACCCACTCTTCTTCTGTCAGTGGAGCTTCCAGAATGTTCTCTCTGCGCTGTCGTACTGACAGACTCAAAAACTCTTTTGTCTTATGGGCCATCAGACTTTTTAACACAGCCAAGTCACAGAGAGGTTGGAGTGGAGACCCTCTGGTGCCCCCCTAACCCCCCCTACACTGAAATGATAACCCCCCTTTACACACAGGACTTATCTTTTCATTTAGTAATTATTTATTTAGTAATATCTTGTTTGGTACTTTTTAACTTATGTGATTGTACGAGTGTGTTTTATGGATGTGAGCAACAGAGTGTCACATTATTTCCTTCGGGATCCAAAAAGTATCCGTCCGTCCGTCCGTCCATCTAGGATCTAAGGCTACGTCCAGACGATACAGTTTTAGTTTTGAAACCGTGTCAAAAAGATATTACGTAAAAATGCAAATGTTTCAGTAAAAAATCAGTGTCAATAGCAGAAGTAGTGCACATGCACCCACATCCTTTTTCTACCCGCGTCACACACCGCACACACACACACACACACACACACACACACACACACACACACACACACACACACACACACACACACACACACACACACACACACACACACACACACACATACACACACACACATACACACACACACACACACACACACACACACACACACTGCACACAAACAACAACAATAAAACACTATAATGCATTCACCACGACACTCTGCCGTTCACTATTGTTACTGTCTGTGACTGCTACGGGTACAAGGCTGCTGTTTTTTATGGTCATGTGAATAGAATAGAATAGAATCCTTTTATTGTCATCATACACATACACATGCATAATGAAATTTAAAAGACAACTCTGGTGGCATAAAATTACAGAAGGAGATTAAAATAGAATAAAAGTATGATGTATAAAAACATTTACAGGAGGTAATGTAAAAGTGCATTAGAGAGTGTGAATAAATATATAAACATATATATAAATATATAAATATATTGCACAGTGGGCAATGGCTGAGGTAGCTATTGTGTCCCGCTAGTGTTCAGTACCCTGATTGCACTGAGATAAAAAGTGTTCAGGAATCTCGAAGTGCGGGCCTTGATGGACCTGTACCTCTTCCCTGAGGGCAGCAGTGAGAACAGGTCATGGTCATGACGTGGGTGTGAACACACATGGATACTGGTCCAGGTGGGTACGGAAACGGCACCGTCTCCACTCTGGGACCTGTTTTCCAAAGACATGGTTTTCGGGTACCCATGACACTGGTCCCATTTTGACGAAAGGCCAATCTGTTAAGAAAGTACGTCGTTTTCACGCAAATTAATTTCCGTGTAGATTGAGCCCGAGTCACTTTGACCTGGAGGTCAATACAAGGGTTAAATATTTAGCACTCACTGCAGAGTAGAAGCTGGTGTAGGGCTATACCATTTCATTAATAACAGAAATATTTGACATGTATATTTGTGAAGAAATACACATTATTAATTGTGTACAAAAGTTTCAAATATGTCATTCCTGTTGCAAAAAGTCTAAGTGCTTTTTTTATTCACTTATTTTTATAGTGGTACCTCAATTTACAAAATGAATTTGTTCCAGAAGTGGTTTCGTAACGTGATTTTTTTTTTTGGAAGTAGAGTCACATTTTACATGTAAAAGGTCTGAGGGGGTTTTGTTTAATAATTTGAATTTTCTTTTGTATCCGGAGACGAAAATTATACGTAAAGGAGTTTTGTAATTTGGATTATTTGTTAGTTATGTAGTTTCATAAATTGATGTATTACTGTATCTTGAATTTTTAAATTCTCTTACCTTGTGTTAAATCTGTTCAGTTTATTTTGATAATTGTGGATTGATTAATGAGCAGCTGACGTTTATGTAAGAACATTTAATCTTTATGTACTTTACTAAACGGGCCTGAATTGCCAACCAGAACATATTTTTATTGGTCTTCTTGGTTTATTTACATTCTATAGTAACTTTTTCATGTGCCCACTTCATGTTATTTATTCACCACTCAATAAATACCACCTTAAATCTAAAGCCTATTTGTAAAAACCACGTCATCACCTGATATTTCCTGACTTTTACAAGTTGACATGTTTGAAATGCAGCAGTGCATTAGCGTGACCCACACATTATGTTGTCCCGCAGCAGCTGAGGCTAAAGAAAGGCTGTTTTCAAAGGAAGCTTTGAAATGCGGATGCTGTGGCAGCTGCTGGCGACTGTTTGAAGATGCAGATGTTGCTGGAAACAGTAGAATCTGGCAGGTGGTTTCTCAAACACAGCTCTCCCAAAATTAATATTTCTAAAGCAAAAACAAATGTGGTGCACAAAGCCCAGATGCTTTATGGTGGAAGTCCATTTACAGTTTTGGAAGCTCGTGTTTTATAAGCATTTTGATTAAACATCACATTTAAAAATGTCATTCCACTGAAAACCACTTTTATCCTTTTGAAATCTGATGGGTCACCCACAGTTACCATGGTGATGGTCACCCACAGTTACCATGGTGATGGTCACCCACAGTTACCATGGTGATGGTCACCCACAGTTACCATGGTGATGGCTCACCCACAGTTACCATGGTGATGGCTCACCCACAGTTACCAACACATGCTGCATTTGCTGTGTGGTGTGTCCCCTCTACTGTCTGTATGGTGTGTCCCCTCTACTGTCTGTGTGGTGTGTCCCCTCTACTGTCTGTGTGGTGTGTCCCCTCTACTGATGGATTTACCATCATTCATAGAAAACATGTTGAGGATGAGACAAAAGAGTTAGGGTTAGGTTTAATAGTGTGGTGTAACAGCAGTACTACTATAATTGCTATGAGGAAATCCCCCCCCCCCCCCAAAAAAAAGGTGTTTTTATTGTCTTTATGTTTTTCACCTCTGTGGTGCTGGAATTGGCCTGGATGCTGCAGGATATTCCCGACCTGAAATCCTGATCCAGTCCAGCCCTGGAGTACGTACTGAGTGTCCATGAATAATCACTGTCAATGTTAAGTTTAATGATTTATTTACTGTATTTTTCACACTATAAAGTGAACTGGATTATAAGGAGCATTAAATGAAGATAAACAGTCACAATAACTATAAACAAAACACACTCTGATTCTCATGAATAAAACTTTAAAAGAGTCAAAATTCTGACATTAAAAATCTAAATAATCTGATAAAAAGCAAAAAGTATGAGATAAAAAGTTAAAATTATGAGATAAAAAGTTAAGATTATGAGATAAAAAGTTAAGATTATGAGATAAAAAGTTAAGATTATGAGATAAAAAGTTAAAATTATGAGATAAAAAGTCTAAATTCCAAGTCACAAAGCACAACCAGAACTAATCCATATATAAGGTGTACTGTAGTTTTTGGAGAAAATTAAAGTCTTTTCAGTTCACCTTATAATCCAGAAAATACAGTATCTTAATATTCGGATTCTTTGGGACTTGGCGCCCCCAAGACATCTGGTGCCCTAGGCGACCGCCTAGTCTGACTATAACTAACGCTGTCACTAATGTGGAGTGATTTTAGTGGCCAAAAAAAGCACTATATAAATCCAATCCATCCATTATATAAATACAATTGATTTGAATGTACAAGAGAACAGCTGTAGAACTGTGCACTGGACTGACCATGCAGGAAAGGGTTAAAAAAAAAAAACATGCTCAAGGTCAACCATATCATTGTTCTCATGGTTATTTTAGTTCTCCATCTGTATCCGTTATGTCACCAGTCGTATGTGTTCTTTTACTGATAAAGCACTGAGCTGGAAATCTGTAATATGTTTCTGAAGGACACATTTGTGACACTATCAGATATCTGCATTCTGAACACGCTCCTGCCCTCACTTTACACCCAGCTATTAAAACATACATTTTGCAAGTAATTGCACTTATGGATATTCCAACCAAATTTGAGGAGTGGAAACTAGTCATTCATTTTGATGTCACCTGAGTAATAATCACTATGACAGGGTGACCGAGCACGGCGATAATAACCAAACATTATGCTGAGAGCTTCTGTTCAAACTCTGCTTTCACACTAATATGTAAAACTGGACTGACAATAAATGGCTTTTATAGCTGATTAATCTGCTCCAGACATGTTGTAAACTACCTGAACTGAAGGCTCTTCAATTTTTTTTATTTATTTATTTTTAAATCCTGTCCCGTCTCTTTGTCAATTCACTACTCTGTGCAGATATTGTACCCGAACGTCAGACTCATAATAATGTTTTATAGCAGGGGTGTCAAACTCATTTTCTTTCAGGGGACACATTTAGTCCAATTTTATCTCCAGTGACCGGAGCAGTAAAATAATAGTTTAATAATCTAGAAATAATGAGAATTCCAATTTTTTATAATTATTTTGGTACAAAAAGCCCATTAAGTTGTGAAATACCCTGAAGAAATGTAAATTTAAGAAACAAATAATAATTTTAACAATATTCTGCCTCAGTTTATCATTAGTCCATGTGTTTTTATTATGGATCAGATTTACAAAGACACTCAACACTTAGTAATAGAAGCAGAAAATGTTCAAAATTCTGCTTCATTTTCTTTAGACATTTCAGGTTGTTGATATTTGTTCAGGTTATTCACATTTTCTTGTTACAGGATAGTTTGAAAAAAAAAATTGTTCTTTTTTTTTGTCTGCATTTGTTCTCAGTGTTTAACTGCACACAGAGGGAGTCAACATTGTTTGAGATCAATGCATATTTTAGTCTTGCAGCCAAATATTTTAATATTTAGTGCATGTGTGTGACCATCAGCGGTCCTGCCTGAAAGCTGAGCAGACATCCTTTATTAGAACTCTCTATTATAAGCCAGGGAGGGCAGTGCTACACCTCAGTGATGTGTGGGGGAAACAAAGACTGGACAGGACGAACAGGGAAAGAGGTTAACAGGCGGTGCTATTGCAGTTAAAAGATTGAAAGGTGGTGTGTTATTCCCAACTTTTAACTGTCCATCAATAAAAATAAATAAATCGAAAAAAGAGAAGAAAACCAAAACAGCACAAAAGAAAAAGAGATTAAATAAATAAATAATTAAACAAAAACGGTAGTGAGCACCATAGTTGTGGATGTTTGAAAATGTATTAATTTTTGCATTAGAACATCGCTCCACACTGCTGTACTGTGCCCTCGCCCATAGGCCACAGAAACTGAACCATCAGAGAAACTATTGATTTTAAATTTTTATTTAGTGATTTGAACCTCATTTATATTATTCCTGTGAGAATGAGGGTCAGAACATCCAACACAAGCTTTTTTCTGTGGAAAAAAACACACCCCCCCCCTCAGATTTTTTGATACACCCTGCCTCTGACCAATATTTTTTCAGATCTCTGGAGGTCAAAGGTGACACGTGTCCAAAATAACTTGTTTCAAACATAGACATATCACACTATAACTTAATCAATACTGGATATATTATCATAATATTAAACACACTGACGCATATATACATATAACCAAATTATCAACATCACAAAAGGTCAAAGGTCAAGGTCACATTCAGCAGAAATGTCAAAATCACATTATTGGGTTTAATTCAAGAATGGGCAAAATTAGGCATTCTCTGGAAACTAGTTGTTCAAGAAGTTGAATAATTAAACGGGTTTGTACAGTATGATCTACATGTACGTAATAGCAGCACTTCATTATTGTGATTATTTCCCTGAACAGAGTTTCAGGGTCACTCTTTTTTTTGGTCTGACCTCCACCTCCACTGCTGCCGGATAGTCTTAAAACTTGAACATGAAAGATATTGAAGTTAGAAATTCTATGTTTTCCATCTCAATGAACGTCATGTTTTATCATTTCTAGATTGTCCACAGGGGGTGCTCAAAAGTTTAAAATCACTACACACTTTTGTTCATATCTCTGGAACGATTTGTCTGATTGACTTTAAATCCAATGCAAATCAAAGGTCATGACCTGTGGATGAAAGGTCATGACCTGTGGATGAAAGGTCATGACCTATGGATGAAAGGTCATGACCTATGGATGAAAGGTCATGACCTATGGATGAAAGGTCATGACCTGTGGATGAAAGGTCATGACCTATGGATGAAAGGTCATGACCTGTGGATGAAAGGTCATGACCTATGGATGAAAGGTCATGACCTATGGATGCCTCACATCTCTGAATATCCTTAAGAATTGAGGTATTCAGGGATATACACCTACCAGTGATGCGTTGGTGGATGTATAAACAAACCACCACCGACACACACTGGAGTTAGGGTTGATTGCAGAACCATTGGTTTTAATGTCTTTTGATTTTCGAATATTTTTTTCCAAAACAATATATGTTATACGATACAAAACTGTTTTAACAAAAAGATCAAACTTAAATATGTTTGATAACTTCCTCACCTGACTCTTCAAACTCTTTGTAGAGCAGCGCCCATGTCTCTGTGATTCGCTGCAGACTTTCCTCCATGGCTTGGATGTCCATATATGGGCAGTTGCATTCTGGGAATTTTGGATCGCAGCTGCACCAGCAGTCATTGTCCTTGCAGACGAATTCTCCTTCACCATTACAAGCGATGTAGCTGAGAGCTGCCTGAACAAAACTTTCCCTTAAGTATTCTGGAAGGATCACTTGTAAGCCTGTAAAACCAAACAGGATTTAGTGCCGTCATCAAACTCTGAATTTACAAAGTGACAGTGGAATAATAGTGGTAATATAAAACTGTATGAGCACATAACTGATCCAATAAAACAGTGTTAGAAAGACAGACATATACAAGCAATTATTACTGATGTTTATCCTGCTATTTTGAGTGTATATACTGTGTATATATATATATATATATATATATATATATATATATATATATATATATATATATATATATATATATATGTATAGTTAAAACACTCATTCAAGCACATATTGTTTTGGGACACCAAGAAACCTGCCAGGACTACTTTCGCTTTGACCAAGCGACCAAATGTTCATCCCGTCACTTCTGAGCATGCTCAGAACCACCTAGTGTTTTCACAGTAAAAGTCCGTCAGTTCATTCATCCTCAGACAGATGTGTCATTGACTTGGACGTCAATAATACCTTAAAAGTATATTTATTTTATTGTGCCTTTGACCAATAAAGATATAATCAATCACATGCGTATGATAGACTGGATATTGACGTTGGTCATTTTTAAGTAAATTTTATATGATATGAACATTATGCACATGAGTTGTCTGTTGTTATTGTTCCCATTAATTCAACAAACACAAACAATAACCTATCGTTGAGTAACTAAATCTAAATACAATATTAGAAAAATGAAATATTAAATGAAATATTATTAAATTTTAAATTAAATATTAAATTCTACCTATAATAGGAGCATTACATGATATCAACAGTAACATTTTCAAATGACAAGTAACACATTTTGAGGCAATAATGTGAAGTTGTCGACTTCAGCTGATGGTAGCTCATTCTGATGGGGATGAACATTTTGACAGAACACCGGACCAGAACTGGGCTCATAGGACACTGTCTGGGGTAAGTGAGTGTGGATACACCAGAGTAAAGACACTGATGACAAACATCTGAAAAACACTCAACTGTCCCTTTAACACAGATTTGAAACAAGCTTGATTCAAGTCTAAAAGCTGCGCACCCCTCCACATGTTTAAAAAGAATTTAAAAATAATCTCCTGTGTTGATATTTAGTATGTATCCATGAATGTATTCATATACTTATCTATGTATGTATATATATGTATGTATTTATGTATGTAGGTATATATGTATGTATATATGTATGTATATATGTATGTATATATGTATGTATATATGTATATATGTATGTATGTATGTATGTATATATGTATGTATATATGTATGTATATATGTATGTATGTATGTATATATGTATGTATATATATGTATGTATTTATGTATGTATGTATGTATGTATATATGTATGTATATGTTTTGTAGTTTAAATGTTTTGTCCTGGGCCCCCTCCTAATAAGCTTCCATGGGTCGCCCCTTTTTGCACTCTTTGCAAATAAATACTGTGATAGTTGAATAGTAAATAATCATCATGTCTACAGAAGTCTACTAATGATGTAATAGCTTCCAGTTGTGATGAAAGAAGGAAATATTTCAAATATGCAGGGTAGCGGCCCTCGAGGACTTGTTTAACACCTCTGTGCTACATGCACCATGTATGAAAACTGTGATAAAAATAAAGTGTAATTGAAATCATACAAACCTTGCAGCTGGACTTTATTTTCAGGGCTTTGTACCAGCACAGAGCTGACAGAGTCAAGGTTGTCATAGTTACTGCATCCAAGAGGACCAGTGCGGGTCTCTGTCACCTGGGCAACAACAAATACAAAGTGTATTTAAAAAATATTTGAACATATTTACATAGCAAGTAAAAAAAAAAAAAACCCTCATTACAGCCCTTTGTATTTTTCATCCAGACAATAATGACACTGTTTTTATAATAATCAGCGTGAAATAAATGGTTAAAAAAATACATTGTTCTCAGAGCTGCTATGCTCTGCTCTTCTTCCTGTGAGAATGCCACTTGTGTCTGTGTTTTATTTCTCTTCACTGATTGAAGACGTTTCCATTGACCTTTGGCACACCACAGCGCCGGCAATATATTCTTTTTTCACTTCATTTGCAAGAAGAGATCTTATTTCAACACTCTCCTTTTTCTTGCTGCGACACGGTGACGAGCATCTAACCCCCTTCTCATTTTTCTCCCTTTGTGGCGGCAGGACAGCGTATTTTGTTGAGCGATTTGTCCTGGTCGGGTTTGTCAGAGGACAGTTGGTGTAAAGTGACAGATGGATGAGGCGAGACAATGAGGGTCAGTCCATCAGTAACACAATCATAGAGGGCTGAAGGGTTTTGGGAGCTCATATGAAGCTGCTGTGCCTGGGATGTGGAAACTCAGTGTGGGGCTCTTTAATCAAAGCCTTAATCCACAGGAAAAGAGAGGTGTGAAGGGATGAATAAATATACCCACCGCAAGTAGGAAAAAGAAAATGAAGGTAATGGCTGATTCTGGGGGCTGGAGTAAGAACAGTCTGACCTTTAACCCTGGAACCAGTGTTGACAGATGAGACTGACAGTTTCATCCTGATCACAGTCTATGGTCGGATAAGCAGCATGGAAACGGACCTGCTCTATTAGTGTATTTTTACTGCATTTTACTTCATTTTTAGTCCATTTTAGTGTATTTTTACTGCATTTTCCTTCATTTTTAGTCCATTTGAGTGTATTTTTACTGCATTTTATTTCATTTGTAGTCCATTTTAGTGTATTTTTACTGCATTTTCCTTAATTTTTAGTCCATTTTAGTGTATTTTTACTGCATTTTCCTTAATTTTTAGTCCATTTTAGTGTATTTTTACTGCATTTTCCTTCATTTTTAGTCCATTTTAGTGTATTTTTACTGCATTTTTA
Organism: Siphamia tubifer; assembly: GCA_020466265.1. NCBI lineage: Eukaryota > Metazoa > Chordata > Actinopteri > Kurtiformes > Apogonidae > Siphamia > Siphamia tubifer. The sequence continues at coordinate 4,097,355 of CM035786.1, read as the reverse complement.
GTCCATTTTAGTGTATTTTTACTGCATTTTTAGTCCATTTTAGTGTATTTTTACTGCATTTTCCTTCATTTTTAGTCCATTTTAGTGTATTTTTAGTGCATTTTTAGTCCATTTTAGTGTATTTTTACTGCATTTTTAGTCCATTTTAGTGTATTTTTACTGCATTTTACTTCATTTTTAGTCCATTTTAGTGTATTTTTACTACATTTTACTTCATTTTTAGTCCATTTTAGTGTATTTTTACTGCATTTTACTTCATTTTTAGTCCATTTTAGTGTATTTTTACTGCATTTTACTTCATTTTTAGTCCATTTTAGTGTCATTTTACTGCATTTTACTTCATTTTTAGTCCATTTTAGTGTCATTTTACTGCATTTTACTTCATTTTTAGTCCATTTTAGTGTCATTTTACTGCATTTTACTTCATTTTTAGTTCATTTTAGTGTATTTTTACTGCATTTTACTTCATTTTTTGTCCATTTTAGTATATTTTTTGGAATTATGAGACGACATGTGTAATCTCTCGGCCAAACTGACAAATTGTTCCTATTTACTGCAAAACTGCAAAAATTGGTAGTTCTAAGCACGTAAACATGGCCCAATTTATTTTGGATGGAAATTTTTGACTGGTTTTTCACATTTTATACAAAATCTGTGCATAGTAGTGTCAATTCTGATAAATAGCACATCTTTTGAGACCAGCACATACATTTTAGCATTAAACCTTTTGGTCTATTTACGGCAGTGCAAGCCTCTTTTTTTCCACAGTTTTTGGAATAGGTCAGAAGTCATAATAAATACGAAGAACAATATAACACACCCCTGTTCCTTACATCACATGCAAGAAATAGTCATAGATCCACATTAGCTAGGGTATGGAGCATTAGAAAACATGAAGAAAACAAAAAA
>CM035786.1:4033946-4091446 GCA_020466265.1 Siphamia tubifer | reverse complement strand
TGGCGAGTCTCCACCCAATCAAACTTGGAAATCCTGCACCCATGCAACGGTGGTAGGATGGTGTCGGTTCCACTGACCGACACCAGCGAGACCAAAATTTGGAAACAATCCCTGACTGTGACTTATTCCCTTGACTCTTGACTTTACTTTGATCGGATCGAGATAAACAAACATTTTGGAGAAAAGACGTTTGGGCTTTCCAATAAGGACAATTTAATTTATTTTATTTTATTAGTTAATGGACCCTAGGTTGTACAAATCATATTGTGAACTGTTTATTGTACTAAATATTGCAGTTTACATTCATGCCTGTGTCCAGTGGTTATTACCTCACAGCTCCTACGAACCTAGGTACATACCTTGAAGTGAATTACAATTGAATTAACTTAAAAATTCTTCTTCAATAGTTCACACATAAAAACATCTAGTTGAGTAAATCAAATGAAATGTAATTAAAATAACTCTAACCCTATGCAATTTAATTTGGTTCACTCAAATAGACTTTTTTTTTTTATTATGTGTGACCATAAGAAGTCAAAATTGAAGAAGAATGTTTGAGTTGATTGACTGTTTGTTGTCGGGCAGAGAACTCTAACCCTCACTGTGTGCAGGCTGACTAGTACAGACGCTCTGAAGCAGGTGGGATATCGATTCCATCTGAGAAATCCTCAAATTGTACCAAAAATGATCTGCACCGCTTTCAAACAACTGGAGTCATTACTCATTGTAGAAACAAACAGGTGCGATCACACGCTCCATACGATGTTTTAAGTACAAACGCTTCCACTGTCAACAGTAACTGGCTTTACCTGCAAAAGTACTGCAGTACAAGTACTGCAACTGGTGTGGAAAAATACTCTGCTAAAAGTACAAGTACTCACTTGACTGATTTAATGAAGTAAAAGTAAAAAAGTACAACTTGTAACTGTAAAGAGTATAAAGTACATATATTTATATAAATGTAAAGAGTATAAAATACAAATATTTATATAAATGTAAAGAGTATAAAGTACATATATTTATATAAATGTAAAGAGTATAAAGTACATATATTTATATAAATGTAAAGAGTATAAAGTACAAATATTTATATAAATGTAAAGAGTATAAAGTACATATATTTATATAAATGTAAAGAGTATAAAGTACATATATTTATATAAATGTAAAGAGTATAAAGTACATATATTTATATAAATGTAAAGAGTATAAAGTACATATATTTATATAAATGTAAAGAGTATAAAGTACATATATTTATATAAATGTAAAGAGTATAAAGTACATATATTTATATAAATGTAAAGAGTATAAAGTACAAATATTTATATAAATGTAAAGAGTATAAAGTACATATATTTATATAAATGTAAAGAGTATAAAGTACATATATTTATATAAATGTAAAGAGTATAAAGTACATATATTTATATAAATGTAAAGAGTATAAAGTACATATATTTATATAAATGTAAAGAGTATAAAGTACATATATTTATATAAATGTAAAGAGTATAAAGTACAAATATTTATATAAATATAAAGAGTATAAAGTACATATATTTATATAAATGTAAAGAGTATAAAGTACATATATTTATATAAATGTAAAGAGTATAAAGTACATATATTTATATAAATGTAAAGAGTATAAAGTACAAATATTTATATAAATGTAAAGAGTATAAAGTACATATATTTATATAAATGTAAAGAGTATAAAGTACAAATATTTATATAAATGTAAAGAGTATAAAGTACATATATTTATATAAATGTAAAGAGTATAAAGTACATATATTTATATAAATGTAAAGAGTATAAAGTACATATATTTATATAAATGTAAAGAGTATAAAGTACATATATTTATATAAATGTAAAGAGTATAAAGTACATATATTTATATAAATGTAAAGAGTATAAAGTACATATATTTATATAAATGTAAAGAGTATAAAGTACATATATTTATATAAATGTAAAGAGTATAAAGTACATATATTTATATAAATGTAAAGAGTATAAAGTACATATATTTATATAAATGTAAAGAGTATAAAGTACATATATTTATATAAATATAAAGAGTATAAAGTACATATATTTATATAAATGTAAAGAGTATAAAGTACAAATATTTATATAAATGTAAAGAGTATAAAGTAAAAAGTTGCCAGAAAAGTAATTACTCCAGTAACCCTAAAATCTGTACTTAAGTACAGTAAAGGAAGTACTAATACTTAGTGCGTTTGTGTTTTAACAGTGGGGGAGTCTTAGCCTGGCCCTGCCTCCTCTTCTTCATCCTCTTCTTCATCCTCCTCTCCTTCATCCTCTCCTTCATCCTCCTCTCCTTCATCCTCCTCTTCTTCATCCTCCTCTTCTTCATCCTCTCCTCTTCATCCTCTCTTCATCCTCCTCTTCTTCATCCTCCTCTCCTTCATCCTCTTCATCCTCCTCTTCTTCATCCTCCTCTCCTTCATCCTCCTCTCCTTCATCCTCCTCTCCTTCATCCTCCTCTCCTTCATCCTCTCTTCATCCTCCTCTTCTTCATCCTCCTCTTCTTCATCCTCTTCTCCTTCATCCTCTTCTTCATCCTCCTCTCCTTCATCCTCCTCTTCATCCTCTTCTTCATCCTCCTCTCCTTCATCCTCTTCTTCATCCTCCTCTCCTTCATCCTCCTCTTCTTCATCCTCCTCTTCTTCATCCTCTTCTTCATCCTCCTCTCCTTCATCCTCCTCTCCTTCATCCTCCTCTCCTTCATCCTCTTCTTCATCCTCCTCTCCTTCATCCTCCTCTTCTTCATCCTCCTCTCCTTCACCCTCCTCTTCTTCATCCTCCTCTTCTTCATCCTCTCTTCATCCTCCTCTTCTTCATCCTCCTCTCCTTCATCCTCTCCTTCATCCTCTCCTTCATCCTCCTCTTCTTCATCCTCTCTTCATCTTCTCTTCATCCTCCTCTTCTTCATCCTCCTCTCCTTCATCCTCCTCTTCTTCATCCTCTTCTTCATCCTCCTCTCCTTCATCCTCTTCTTCGTCCTCCTCTCCTTCATCCTCCTCTTCTTCATCCTCTCTTCACCTTCTCTTCATCCTCCTCTTCTTCATCCTCCTCTCCTTCATCCTCTCTTCATCCTCCTCTCCTTTATCCTCTTCTTCATCCTCCTCTCCTTCATCCTCTCCTTCATCCTCCTCTTCTTCCTCCTCTCCTTCATCCTCCTCTTCTTCCTCCTCTCCTTCATCCTCCTCTTCTTCATCCTCTTCTTCATCCTCTTCCTCCTCTCCTTCATCCTCCTCTTCTTCCTCCTCTCCTTCATCCTCCTCTTCTTCATCCTCTTCTTCATCCTCTTCCTCCTCTTCTTCATTCTCCTCTTCATCCTCTACTTGTTAGATTTCAGATTCCTGCAGAGTTGACTTTAAATGCCAGTGGTTTGAGGACGTCCTGTGAGAACGACACAGCGGTTCCTTCCACTCTTTTTCTCTCCATGATGGAGGTGAAAGTGTCTTCGTTGTCAGTTACACCAGATCACTGCCTGCGGAGCGTGAAAGCAGAGCCTCCTGTTTTTTTTGTTCTTTTTTCATCTCTGTGGCTACGGGTGAAAAAAGAAAAAATCCTAATTCCCAAGAACTGAACCAGACAAAAGCGTGTGCGTGTGCACCTCAGATGTGTTCACCTTACCTTAAAAACCCTTGTGTTCAACCTTCCCTGAACACAACGTAGAGAGAGGACAGAGCTTTGATAAAAGTACAGAGTGATTCATGTTGTGTTAGAGCAGAGAAAGTCTTCCTTTAGCAGATGAACTACCGCTGTGTAACCAAAGAATGAAACAGGATGCCCCCCCCCCACCCGACCCTATTAACACCCTGACACCCACAGGCACAAACCTGTCAGGACCTGGTGCTTCATGAAATTCATGTCGCTCCAAAGGTGGAAGTAACTATGTACAAGTACTTACTTTTCTGTACTCTATGGTTATTTATTAATATTGAAATATTTTTAAAAAACTGTTGGATCAAACTGGTTCATGTGTCTCTGTGGAAATAAAGCCTCGATTTTTTACTGCACGTTTTCAAAACAAGTGACGTCACCAAACCTAGCTGGATGTTACTCTGGTATGGTAAACACACAAAGAGCCAGAGGGGAGGGGGGAGTGTTCCTTCACACATTCTGAGCCAATCACAGATGCCTCTTAATAAATAACCATAGAATGAGTCCTTTAATAAAGTTAATATTAATAAATAAGCATAGAATGAGTCCTTTAATAAAGTGAATATTAATAAATAAGCATAGAATGAGTCCTTTAATAAAGTTAATATTAATAAATAAACATAGAATGAGTCCTTTAATAAAGTTAATATTAATAAATAAGCATAGAATGAGTCCTTTAATAAAGTTAATATTAATAAATAAACATAGAATGAGTCCTTTAATAAAGTGAATATTAATAAATAACCACAGAATGAGTCCTTTAATAAAGTTAATATTAATAAATAACCATAGAATGAGTCCTTTAATAAAGTTAATATTAATAAATAACCATAGAATGAGTCCTTTAATAAAGTTAATATTAATAAATAACCACAGAATGAGTCCTTTAATAAAACAGTAAATATGTTTTGCAATAACGTACTAAAATTAGGTACAAAAATGTATTTAATTGAAAACACCAGTAGTTGGTTATAGTTCTATTGGGGGGGGGGGCTACCCTGTAAACAGAACCAGATGACACAAACTTGTTATTCAATAATCTTAAAATCCAGAATGGTGGTGATTCTGTACAGATTATACAATGAGTTTCTACCTCTATTTTCTACTTTACTGTGGATGGTTTGTGTTCTATCCTCCTGAAGGTCACTAAACTATCTTTGTCCTCTGTAGGAGACCAGAGCTTCTCTTTTTACCCCAACTTATATTTTATTCTGTTTTGCAAAAAAGAGAAAAAAAACAACACATGAATACTAAACAAATAAAGATAAAGATAGGAATATAAACACACACACCATTTAATTGGACTGCACTTATATAGTTCTGTTCCACCTTCATGGTTCAAAGCGTTTTACATTAGCCTCACATTCACCCATTCACACACACTCATACACCAGTAGGTTCTAAGGTCTAAGGTCAGTCCTACTGGGGGCCTAAGTCAGGGTTCAGTGTCTTGGTCATTGAGCGACCCACTCTACCAACTGAGCCACAGCTTTAACCTTTGACCCTAATGACCCACTCTACCAACTGAGCCACAGCTTTAACCTTTGACCCTAATGACCCACTCTACCAACTGAACCACAGCTTTAACCTTTGACCCTAACGACCCACTCTACCAACTGAGCCACAGCTTTAACCTTTGACCCTAATGACCCACTCTACCAACTGAACCACAGCTTTAACCTTTGACCCTAATGACCCACTCTACCAACTGAACCACAGCTTTAACCTTTGACCCTAATGACCCACTCTACCAACTGAGCCACAGCTTTAACCTTTGACCCTAATGACCCACTCTACCAACTGAGCCACAGCTTTAACCTTTGACCCTAATGACCCACTCTACCAACTGAACCACAGCTTTAACCTTTGACCCTAATGACCCACTCTACCAACTGAGCCACAGCTTTAACCTTTGACCCTAATGACCCACTCTACCAACTGAACCACAGCTTTAACCTTTGACCCTAATGACCCACTCTACCAACTGAACCACAGCCGCCCATTTACTTATATACATGTTTGTGAGTAGTAAATCCACCTCAAGAATCCAAAATGAAATCAGGGATGGGACCCACACTGGATGACTTAACCCACATGTCCACTCAAACCACTTTTTTTGAAAACGTTCTTTATCCAGTCTTCATAAAGAAGTCAACATTTACATTTCCTGAATATTCCTCATGAGTTCCAACCAGTTAAAAGATGACAAACAATTCTGTCCAGTATAAATAACATTCCATTAAAGAAAATGTATGAATAGATACAGATATTTTTAATCTCTCCCAACATTGGTTGAGAGAGATTATTGTAATCTGTGTGTGTGTGTGTGTGTGTGTGTGTGTGTCTGTGTGTGTGTGTGTGTGTGTGTGTGTGTGTGTGTGTGTGTGTGTGGGTGTGTGTGTGTGTGTGGGTGTGTGTGTGTGTGTGTGTGTGTGTGTGTGTGTGTGTGGGTGTGTGTGTGTGTGTGTGTGTGTGGGTGTGTGTGTGTGTGTGGGTGTGTGTGTGTGTGTGGGTGTGTGTGTCTGTGTGTGTGTGTGTGTGTGTGTGTGTGTGTGTGTGTATCATGCTCATCATATCATGCTATAACTCAATGAATACTGTAGATATCACCATGAAATTATATGTTCATATACATATAGCTAAAGCACATCAGATGCAATGATCCATTTGAGTAAAGGTCACAGGTCAAAGGTCATAATTAACTAAAATGTCAAAATCAAATGATAGGTTATAACTCAACAACAGAGGGTCATAGACCTTTCAGATTTGTACCAAATGATGCAGATTTATACAATTCACACTGTTTGTGTCAAACATAGACATATCATGCTATAACTTAATCAATACTGGATATATTATCATAATATTACACACACTGATGCATATATACATATAACCAAATTATCAATATTCTCAAAGGTCAAGGTCGCATTTAGCAGAAAGGTCAAAATCACATTTTTGGCTCTAATTCAAGAACAGGTTGTCATAGAAACTGGAGATTGGCACAAAATAGGGGCGGGGTTAAACATTCTGTGAATACTAGTTGAAAATGTTTTTGAAAAAAAAACTGTTGCATTGTGCATTTTCCAATCAAGATAATAATTATTTGTAAAAAAAAAAAAAGGCTAAACTTTTCAATGTCTTTGGTGTCAGGAGGATATTTAAAAATGTAAAATAAAAAAGGTAAACGCTTGAGTAGAATCAGCAGCATGAGACTATTCCACAACAGGGACAACTGCAGGCAAATGTGGCACAAACCTGATTATTTTTCCTCATATGTGACCTGTTTCTGATCCATTAAAGACAGTTTGAACTGCAGTTGTTTTTCTAAATCTGACCCAGGCCACTTCCATACCTAGTCCTAAATCTAATGTGTTTGATATTTTGCAATGTGACTTCAGTCTGAATGGCCAGGTCACATCTATTCGACCTTTACATCATTAAAATTCAATAAATGGCACAGTTCTGCATCCCAGGAGTATTACTGGTGTAAACACAGTGTGTGGCCAGGTATTACATCAGGACCTCTTTTGTCCATGTGGGTCACCTGTGGGTCACATTCACTTCATGCTCAAAACTCAGAGAAGATGCATTTAATGTGTAATATGAACAAATACAATTAAAACAAATCTGAATTAACACCTGCAGTCTGAATGTAGCCTTGCATTTTAAAAAGAGGAGCTATTATGCAAAGATAACAGAATCATTTAGTCATCTGTGACTTGCATTAGCATTTTCTCAGGCTTATACGACAAGAATGTTAAACTGCTGACATTCATATAATAGATTTTTAAGTTCCGTATTTTCCACACTAAAAATGATGAGATAAAAAGTGAGAAATGTGACCCACCACCAGTAAACCAGTCATAAGTGTGTGTAAATCCAAACAGAGTTATGTGTGTATCTTGGTAGAGTGTAAACTAAGGTTTAAGATGGTGAAAAAATGATGTTTCTATCACAAGTAGAACCAAAATTATGGTCATTTTAATATCCACATTTGGACATATTTTGCAATTTGCATATTTTTAGATATTGTCCGTTAAAGTTTTGGACTGTTTTGGGGTAGGAAGTCCTTAGCAACGCATAATAATTTGTATCCGATTGACACAAATTGTTGACAGATGTTAAAGGACACTCTGATGGACATGTCACAGAAGTTTTATATATTATAATAATAGGACAGAAGTGTGACGTATTATAATCATTTGGCTTACACCATTGGACAGAACATTCAATATAAGCTTTTACCTCGTACCAAACACTTGGGTGTTTACCCACGGAACGGAGATCGTTTTGTTCGGCCAAAAGAGGTGGAAGTCGTCTTTGTCTTTGCTCAGCAATACCTGAACTTTTGTCACCGCTTAAATAATTGACTCAATAAACACCTTTATTGATTGGATTTCAATGTAATGACCACAGGAAGTGAACATAGAGGTGTTAAGGTACCGTTTTTTGATAAGGTGTAAACACTAATAACAAATCACCTTCCAGCCTAAATTTGGCTGTAGCTCTGAACGGCTCAGCGCCACTTATGCCTGGTTTGGTGGTGGTGGGTCACATATTATTAGATTGAAAAGTCAAAATCTTGACATAAAAAGTCACAACCATCAATCAATCATCATCAACCAGAATTAATCCATATATAAGGTGCTCTGGATTTTAAGGAACGCTGTCATTTTTGGAGAAAATGTGAATTGTGGATTAAAACCGGCAGTCTGAATGTAGCCTTAGCCCCTAAAGATGATTAAAAATCTGTTGTATTCTCTTTGACTAATTTCTAACATTTAATCAATACTTAAAACAAAAAAAACAGAGCTATTATTTAAAGACAACAGAATAATGCAGTCATTGGTGAGAGAAACAAGTGAAGAAATTACAATGAAATGGGAAAGAACATAATCTCCAAAGGGCGGCAGCAGCTCATCAGTTCCCTAGATCCACGGTTCTCAAACTGGGGTCCGCGGACCCCTAGGGGGACGTGGCGCATGTCCAGGGGGTACGCGAAATTATTCACGGTTTTGGTTTGTTTTTTTGTTTTGTTTTTTTTTTTGCTGTTTTATTTTGAAATGCGGAAGTTTTATTTTGTAGCGAGCGGGCGGAAGTAACAGCGCTGTTTGACGCCAGCTTGACTAAATTGAGACGGAGCGAGTCACAGGCTATTTTTAGCCACCCTGCAGCGAACATGGATCGATTTTTGTGTCCGCCAAGTTCCTCAAGAAGTGGTAAAAGAAATGACAATGAAAATGACAATGACAAAAACAAACGCCCTAACCCTAAAAAGAGAAAGTACATTGATAGTTATATTGAGTTTGACAAGATCATCCCTCTCATTAAGTCTCTGTCTGTCTGTCTGTCTGTCTGTCTGTCTGTCTGTCACACACACACGGTTTTGTGTGTCTTTTGTTCCGTTTATTATTTTAAAATTATTTAAAATTGTTGTTTCTGAAGTGTTCATTTATATTATAATACCTGAAAATGTGGCTGGTTTGCACAAAAGCACTATTAAAAAAGGTTATCATTGTTTCATAATAATCATTGTTGAAGTGGTTTTTTTATCATTTTCAGTATCGCCAGGATGAGGGGGGACATGGAAAAATGTCACCCCTCCAAGGGGGACCTGGACCAAAAAAGTTTGAGAACCCCTGGTCTAGATCTTTTTTTGTCACAGTGTAATATAACTGAAGGACTCAGAATGTTACCTTGATAGCAGTGGAGGCGATCTGGATGTGGTGCAGCTTGCGTAGGGTGCTCTCCCGGTCAATGAAGTAGGAGGCGGCCAGCTGGTGCAGCGCCTCCAGAGTCACAGTGGAGGAGTTACCTGAGTAATCGCTCACCTCTGCTTTCTTACTCAGTTTCCTCTTGTCCACGAATATTGTTAAGGCCTCTTCTCCTGCACACAAATACAACAGGAGCTGGTTATGAACACAGCACTTATTTAATATTTTAGCTGATGGGGGGGGGCGACCAGATCTGATGGAAAGAGTCAACATTAGTGGAGTATAAACAACTAAAGTACAATATGAAGTACATGACTGGAACTAAGGTTTTGAAACTATTATCACTAACCTTGAGTTAATACTTACTTCCTTATTTCAATATATTGTGCAAAACTTTACTGATATATACTGTATTATAATATATATAAACAGTACTATAGTAAATATAAACACAGTACTGTATGTACAGTACTATAGTAAATATAAATACAGTACTGTATGGACAGTACTATAGTAAATATAAATACAGTACTGTATGGACAGTACTATAGTAAATATAAACACAGTACTGTATGTACAGTACTATAGTAAATATAAATACAGTACTGTATGGACAGTACTATAGTAAACATAAACACAGTACTGTATGTACAGTACTATAGTAAATATAAATACAGTACTGTATGTACAGTACTATAGTAAATATAAATACAGTACTGTATGCACAGTACTATAGTAAATATAAATACAGTACTGTATGTACAGTACTATAGTAAATATAAATACAGTACTGTATGGACAGTACTATAGTAAATATAAATACAGTACTGTATGGACAGTACTATAGTAAATATAAATACAGTACTGTATGGACAGTACTATAGTAAATATAAATACAGTACTGTATGTACAGTACTATAGTAAACATAAACACAGTACTGTATGGACAGTACTATAGTAAATATAAACACAGTACTGTATGTACAGTACTATACGTAATGTACAGAAATACGTCAGGTACATACTGTACGTATCATCCCATTGGTTATAAGGAGCTACCCATGATGCTTTTTGTTACCCTTTGACCCTCATTCATCACAGTTACTGTTGTTTCCTAACTTTTTCCCAGTGTGTTCATTTAAACTTTATTACAGTACGTGTTCATTATTTATCATGAGTCCAAAGGAAGTGAAAGTAACCTGCGGTTGAGTGATACTGTAAACATGGAACCTGTCTACCATCAGTACGATATTGAAGCAGAAGGATGCATTAAAGAGGTCAGAGGTCATCACTGAACGACGAAATGGAGAGACTGTTACTCATTTGGATAAAGGAGAAAGAAACTGCAGGAGATAAAGTGACTGAGGTGATTGTTTTAGAAAAAACATCCACCATATTAACTGATCTGATGATGGAGGGTTCTGACTCAGCCCTGGTCTTTAAAGCATCATGTCGGTGGTTCAACAAACACCACCCACATGTCTGCTATGAAAATGACCCACATGTCTGGGATAAAAATGACCCATATGTCTGGGATGAAAATGACCCACATGTCTGGTATGAAAATGACCCACATGTCTGTTATGAAAATGACCCACATGTCTGGTATGAAAATGACCCACATGTCTAGTCCATTTAATGGTTTAATGTTTCATGTTCAGTCAGTGAAGACACATTTACCCACTGACACTAATACATTACATCTAAAATATACTGTTTATAACTGAAAACACATTTATACAGAATTGGTAATTTTTCAAATCATTTTAAAGGGTTTGAGGGTTAGTATTGGGGGCTTGGAACCAATCAAATCTTTTACTTTATGAAAAATTCACGGTACGAAAACACTTCTGGAATGAATGAATTTCTTAAGTAGCGGAACCGCTGTATATATAGTTACTGATAGAAATGAAGAAAGAGCCGTCATCTGATGATAGTTTGTTTATTCATAGAAAACAAGACAAGCTCAGATCAGTCCCAGTATATTTTAGACCAGGGTTCTCAGCTACATTCAGTCTGATTGAATTTCCAGGAAAATAATAGAATAACATATAAATAATAACTGCAAAGGTTTGTCTTTGATTTAATGCAAAACACCTCCACTAAATGATATTCTTTAACAAACTATACTAACAAAAATCAGATGGATATACCAGAAAAAACCTCACATTTTAACAATGTTTTTGCTTCAATATCAGTTTCACATGAAGAAGCAAAAAAGGTTCAAATTTTAGTGAATTTTCTTCAGACATTTCATGTTGTTCATACTTGTTCAGGTTTTTCACATTTTATTCTTATAGTTTCTAAATGTCAATATTTCCATAGTTTCATGTTATTTTTAAAAACTAAAACAAAGATAAGAATTTCAAGTTTTTGGGATGATAACTAAACACCAGGGCGGCACGGTGGTGCAGTGGTTAGCACGGTGGTGCAGTAGTTAGCACGGTGGTGCAGCGGTTAGCGCGGTGGTGCAGTGGTTAGCGCGGTGGTGCAGCGGTTAACACGGTGGTGCAGCGGTTAGCACGGTGGTGCAGCGGTTAGCACGGTGGTGCAGCGGTTAGCACGGTGGTGCAGCGGTTAGCACGGTGGTGCAGTGGTTAGCACGGTGGTGCAGTGGTTAGCACGGTGGTGCAGCGGTTAGCACGGTGGTGCAGCGGTTAACACGGTGGTGCAGTGGTTAGCACGGTGGTGCAGTGGTTAGCACGGTGGTGCAGTGGTTAGCACGGTGGTGCAGTAGTTAGCACGGTGGTGCAGGGGTTAGCACGGTGGTGCAGCGGTTAGCACGGTGGTGCAGCGGTTAGCACGGTGGTGCAGCGGTTAGCACGGTGGTGCAGCGGTTAGCACGGTGGTGCAGCGGTTAGCACGGTGGTGCAGCGGTTAACACGGTGGTGCAGCGGTTAGCACGGTGGTGCAGCGGTTAGCACGGTGGTGCAGTGGTTAGCACGGTGGTGCAGTGGTTAGCACGGTGGTGCAGTGGTTAGCACGGTGGTGCAGTGGTTAGCATTCGTGCCTCACAGCAAGAAGGACTATGGTTCGAATCCCGTACCAGACCTTTCTGTGTGGAGTTTGCATGTCCTCCCCGTGTCCGCGTGGGTTTTCGCCGGGCACTCCGGTTTCCTCCCACCATCCAAACACATGCACTGATAGGTTAATTGGTTAATCTAAAATTGTCCATAGGTGTGAATGTGAGAGTGATTGTTTGTCTATATATGTTCAGCCCTGAGATGAACTGGCGTCTCATACAGGGTGTACCCCGCCTTCGCCCATTGTAGCTGGATTAGGCCCCCAGTGACCCCCGTGACCCAAGTGTGGATAAAGCGGGTTCAGATAATGATATGATAATGATGAATAATGAATGAACTAAACACCAAACACTAGCTGTTGAAGTACTATTTTGTATTATTAATGTGCATCTGCAGATGTTTAGGATTGACCTCATTTGAGCTGCTTTATATAGTATCGTCAACTCTCAGGAACACAGAACACTCCAGTGTTTAGTTCTGTGTCTGCGTTTCTCTGACATTTCAGTCACATCAACAGACGTCCTCCAGGGTTTGATGTGAACGCTTCAGTTGGAAACACCGTCAGAAATGACATGTAAATAGTTATTTGCATATGGACAGTCCATCATTGTTATATATTTCTCTTTTACCTCTCATTGTTTTACTTGACCTCGTAAACCGAAAATAAAGTCAAAGATGCGTCGAGTAAAAGATGCTGCTGTTCCACAACAGTTGGACTAGATTAGAATAGTGTACAGAGAATCTCCTGGAATAGAACAAAAAACCTTTATAGCCTGGAAATGTTTGGTTTGTGACTCATTCTACACAGGAAATGTCAAAAACAAAAACAACTACTGCCACATCTTTTGTAAATAATATATGTTGTATTATATTTATGAGCCTTATTCATTCCCCCTATCCCCTAAGACAGTGGTTCTCAAACGAGGGTACGTGAAGCTTTTCAAAATTATTTAAAAAATAAGTATCGTATTTTCCACACTGTAAGGCGCACTGGACTATAAGGCACATTAAGTGAAGTCAAAATCATGAAATAAAAAGTCAATATTATGAGATAAAAACTGATATAAGTTTGGATTTAAAAAATCTGACACTGATTTTACAACACTGTTCCTCTTTTTTCTTACAAAAATGTTTTGTCCATGTTAGGGGGTACTTGACTACAAATATGTTTCTCAATGGGAACCTCACTGAAAAAACTTTGAGAACCACTGTTCTCGATGTTTAGATAACTTACTTAGTGGAGTAATAATCTAGTTTTCTAGCCTAGCAGTACTATCTCTATTCATTCCATGTATGGGTCTAGTGGTGCTTCATAGTCAGAGGAGGCGGGGCTAAAAGGTTGTCTTTCAAATCCTCTGTATGCAATAGGACGGTACTACAACCAATCAGTGTAATCTTTAGGATGACGTAGTTAGAGCGCCGGAAAGTTGACGGAGGAGTCTGGAGAAAGTTAGGAATGACTAAACAAAATGGTGGATTATGGAGCTGAACGACTGTTGTCGCTTCTGTAAAAAGAATTTAAAGATTGTTGACGTTTTCTCACATTCTTCACTCATCTGTGATAAAAGGAAATCTACACCTGTTGTTGTACTTCTTCTGTCGTTGTTTACGCTTCTTTCTCTACCAATCGTCGCAGTGTCACTTTGTTAGGCCCGCCCTCTGACTCTATACTTCACTGTGATTGGTCGACCAGTTTCAGGGAAATCTAGACAAAAGTTACATTGAGTGAAACTAGACTACTACGATAGAACATTATATTTACTGATGCTAGGAGGAGCTAGTGTGGCTAGGCTACTACGATAGAACATTAGATTTACTGATGCTAGGAGGAGCTAGTGTGGCTAGGCTACTACGATAGAACATTATATTTACTGATGCTAGGAGGAGCTAGTGTGGCTAGGCTACTACGATAGAACATTAGATTTACTGATGCTAGGAGGAGCTAGTGTGGCTAGGCTACTACGATAGAACATTTGATTTACTGATGCTAGGAGGAACTAGTGTGGCTAGGCTACTACGATAGAACATTAGATTTACTGATGCTAGGAGGAGCTAGTGTGGCTAGGCTACTACGATAAAACATTTGATTTACTGATGCTAGGAGGAACTAGTGTGGCTAGGCTACTACGATAGAACATTAGATTTACTGATGCTAGGAGGAGCTAGTGTGGCTAGGCTACTACGATAGAACATTAGATTTACTGATGCTAGGAGGAGCTAGTGTGGCTAGGCTACTACGATAGAACATTAGATTTACTGATGCTAGGAGGAGCTAGCGCAGCTAGGCTAGTAGTTTTCAGGATGCAATGAAAAAGTCTAATCTGAGAACTACCGGCACATTTTCTTCAGAGTTGTCAGGAAATAAAAACCTATAAATGTTAATAAAATGATTGAGGTAAAATGATTAAAATGATTTAGGTAGTTACCTTTACCCTTCCGAGAACAATCACACCTTTTCTCTTGGAGACTCTGCCCACATGAATATTACAGTGTTCGACCCATCTGTTTTAATATTGTTTTACTGAAGCTCGTTGTCTCTAGTCTGTTGGCACGTTTTCATCGCAGCCATGTGGTGTCTTCCACGGCTCATGACACCGTTTTGTAATTTCAATTAATCTACTTGGCTGTAATATTGAAACTAGCACCTGATCATGAAGACACTATAAATATCAGGTGGTCCGGTTCAAGAGCCATGTCACTGGCGATACAGGAAGGTTTTGAGAACAAAGACACTTGACCACGTGGAGAAGCATTGATAAGTGCACTCACAGGAGCATCTCTTAACTCTCCATGTCAAAGAGGCATGGCAGCCACTGATCAAAGCAATCAGCACTTCCTGCTCCAGGCTGCAGAACGCCCTCCTTACTCTGAGAGTCCCCCAGACACCGCACATCATATTTCTCATCATAATGCGCTGTTAATGCTTTTCTGCCCAGTGCCTTTCCTCCTTAGCTGCTGAAGGGCACTCTCCTAATAACACATATATTTATTAATTTCATTAAGTCCATATGTTTCTGAACACAGAGGCCATCCATTCAGAAGCACACAGGCATATCTGTGGCAGCGTTCCAAGGCAAACTCCTCATTCTCCTCTCTTCATACCAGTAAGTACTGGCTCAAAGCCAGAGCGCCAGGCTGCATCAGCTCAGCTACAGAATGCATTATACGCAGCCACTCGCAATGTCGACCTTTACTAAGGCAGGAGTCAGGGCTAAAGTAATTGACAAGTGTTGTTCTGTAAAAGCAAATCTGTGCTGCAAGATGCAAGACCGGCCTGGACCTCAGTAGTCAGGCTGGGACGATATGCTTTTATGCCGGTTCGATTTTTTTGGGATTTTTTTTTGCATGTCAATTCATATTTAAATTGTGATTCTTTCATATTCCCAATTTTTCACTCGTTTTTTGAACACCAGACCAAGTGAAAAAGCTGAATGATGTAGTCTGCAGATCATATCAGGAGCCTGACTTTGGGAAGTAAACTGCTCCATTTATCTGCACACAACACAAACAGGAGCCTTTCAATGAACATACTTCATAATAAAGTGAACTTAAACTCTCATTTCAAAGCCTGGACAGCATGGAAAAGAGGCAAACATATCTTCTGCAGTAGTATTTATTCAGCTGTTCCTGCTCTGCCTCAGGATGGTGTCTTGCTAAGGCTATGTTTACACAATCCCAGGTATTTTTGAAGTGCATATTTTTTAAGCTCCATTAAAAAAAAAGTGTGAATACAGCAGCGTTTGGTTTTTATTTACGTTTATTGATTTTATGATGTTCATTGATCAGCATAAATATGCTGTCAAGGGCTGTTCAACTACGCCAAGCCTGTGGGTGTCAGTGTTAGACCAATGACATCATCTCAACACAAGCCAATCAGAAGCCTCAATAAGAATCACAGATCCTCCTAGCATGGCCAAGCATGGCCAAGTAGTTTGTGTGGAATGTGTCGGTACGGTACACTCTTTGACTGCTGACCTCTGAACCCTGATGCGTGTCTGCTGGTCTATGACTTGATCAGCTTTGTTTTGAAAAGCAAAGTTGTGACTATAACTATTAATAAAAGAAATGCTGCTGTTCAGAGTGTATCCATGCTAGCCAGATGTACGATGCTGCTCTCTGTGGCGCCACATTAGCCTAACACTTCATTTTGGTCTCTTTATACACAAACACATAAACTGAGCTTTTAAAAAGCTGCACTTTTACCGGAGTTTTTTATAAAGATGTGTTTTCAGAGGAAAAAACTCTGTTTGTATATGAACAAAATAACCTGATTGTTGCCAGATGTTATCTGATGACACCATCTGAGACCCTTCTGCAACTGATCACTTTTCAAAGGAGGGGTCGTATCTAAAATCCTTACATGTGATTGGATGAAGAATCTGTCCGTCATCTTGACTGACTCTGCTACAGAACACTATCTGTGGACCACTTTACTATCAGCCTCTGTGACTGGGTCCTCTACCAACACAACCAGGGGGGTACCACAGTAACCATGGGCTTCTGCACTGGTACTATTTCTGTACCCACCAGTGGAACCATCTGATAGATCAAACTGTTGACAAACCTGGTCAGAAGAAGAAAGAAAACATCATTTATTAACAAACTCTTCCACAGTCGTCCTCTGTTCATCTGTTAATGAATGAACATGTGGAAGAAAAAACACTGGAAATAGTCCAGTCCATAGACCAAACACTGGAAATAGTCCAGTCCATAGACGAAAAACACTGGAAATAGTCCAGTCCATAGACAACACACTGGAAATAGTCCAGTCCATAGACGAAAAACACTGGAAATAGTCCAGTCCATAGACAACACACTAGAAATAGTCCAGTCCATAGACAAAACACTGGAAATAGTCCAGTCCATAGACAAAACACTGGAAATAGTCCAGTCCATAGACAACACACTGGAAATAGTCCAGTCCATAGACAACACACTGGAAATAGTCGAGTCCATCGACAAAACACTGGAAATAGTCCAGTCCATATGGACCCTGGGATACCTAACACACGCTGTCATTGTTGTGTATCTGAACAGACGACACTGACGTCGCTTCTGCTTTATGTCACACCAGATACAATGCCGCTGGGTAGCCCCACCCACCCGCACTGATTGGCTCCTTCGTTTTGAAGAAAACCTGAACCTTATGGTACTCAGATGGTTGTGTGAGCATAAAGAAATGCAGCCAGATGACATGAGTCTGGTTATAAACAAAAGGCACAAACGAAGGCAAATGTCTGCGTTTTCAAAAATACCTGAGTTTGTGTAAACATAGACGAAGTGCGCAGTAACGTTTGTGGTGTTTCCACAGTGTACAGTTTACAAACATCTTTCCACATGTCCAGCTCTGCTCTTCCCTTCAAAGCAAAAAACCCAAAATGTGTCCACACCTTTGACTTAAAAGGTGATGGTGGGGGTTTTATCTCTGCACATTTTTGCCAGTTGTCCACCATTCTGTCTTCTATTCAAGTTTGTCTGGGAACGGATATAGCGTCATAGATGCTGTAGTCAAAGAAAAACATTTTGCCCTCTGCTGGAGACAAGTGGTCATTTTTTTCCCACCCGGCTTAACATGAATCATTTAAATATGGAAAAGATATGATTTGTTTTTTAGCAAAAACTCGATTTAGAAATCGTAAAACAAAGAATACGAAACATATGTGAATTGATTTTTTTCCTCCTACCCATATTGAGTAGCATTTTAAGTCTTTTTTGTTCTTTTCTTGTTTCTTTTTTTCTTCTTCTTTGTGCCTAACTCTGAAGACCATAAATGTCGTCTATTCATCAAAATGTATAAATACCTAAATGGGGTGACTGTGTGTGGGAGTGGAGGCTTTTACGTGCTTTCATACATCTCTGCAGAGTGATTTGTGAGGTTCAAACAGCATATTAATCTAGTGCTTACTTACTGTGCCTGAATTATTGAGCCTTGTCCATCTGTTTCCATGTGTGATACCTTGAAGGGTGAATTCTAAAGGCTTCAACTGGATGCTTTATTGAAAGAATTGAGCAGTAGATGTACTTTTTTATTACATTGACTTGGTAAGCTTTAAAACCGTTTTTTTTAGGGTTAGGGTTAGGGTTAGGGTTAGGGTTAGGGTTAGGGTTAGGGTTAGGGTTTATTTCCCACTGAAATAATAATAATAATAATAATAATAATAATAATAATAATAATAATAATAATAATAATAATAATAATAATAATAATAATGGATTGGATTTCTATAGCGTTTTTTTGGCCACTGAAAGTGCTTCACATTTGTGACCCATTATTCATTCGCTCTCACATGATCACTCTGGTGGTGGTAAACTACATATGTAGATGTGTAGATGATGTGTTTGATTGGGTCATGGTACTCAGTTTAGTGGATATGGACATTTAGGAAAATGAAGAAAAAAAATTATGATGAGATGTAAAAATAATAAGAATTATGACATTAAAAAGTCAAAATTATGGGTTTAAAATGACACAATTATGATATACGTCACAATTTCTCTCCTCCACAGACATTTTTCATACTGTCTGTATAAAATACAGATATTTATATAAATGTAAAGAGTATAAAATACAGATATTTATATAAATGTAAAGAGTATAAAGTACAGATATTTATATAAATGTAAAGAGTATAAAGTACATATATTTATAGAAATGTAAAGAGTATAAAGTACATATATTTATATAAATGTAAAGAGTATAAAGTACAGATATTTATATAAATGTAAAGAGTATAAAGTACATATATTTATATAAATGTAAAGAGTATAAAGTACATATATTTATATAAATGTAAAGAGTATAAAGTACATATATTTATATAAATGTAAAGAGTATAAAGTACATATATTT
Organism: Siphamia tubifer; assembly: GCA_020466265.1. Taxonomy (NCBI): domain Eukaryota; kingdom Metazoa; phylum Chordata; class Actinopteri; order Kurtiformes; family Apogonidae; genus Siphamia; species Siphamia tubifer. The sequence goes on along the minus strand of CM035786.1, from coordinate 4,072,151 downwards.
ATATAAATGTAAAGAGTATAAAGTACATATATTTATATAAATGTAAAGAGTATAAAGTACATATATTTATATAAATGTAAAGAGTATAAAGTACATATATTTATATAAATGTAAAGAGTATAAAGTACATATATTTATATAAATGTAAAGAGTATAAAGTACAGATATTTATATAAATGTAAAGAGTATAAAGTACAGATATTTATAGAAATGTAAAGAGTATAAAGTACATATATTTATAGAAATGTAAAGAGTATAAAGTACATATATTTATAGAAATGTAAAGAGTATAAAGTACATATATTTATAGAAATGTAAAGAGTATAAAGTACATATATTTATAGAAATGTAAAGAGTATAAAGTACATATATTTATAGAAATGTAAAGAGTATAAAGTACATATATTTATAGAAATGTAAAGAGTATAAAGTACATATATTTATAGAAATGTATTGAGTAAAAATAAAAAGTTGACAGATACTAAAAAAAATCTACTTTGTAGAGTAATGAAGTACTTCTACTTAGTTACTTCCACCTCTTTTTTATATTATTAAATGTAAACTGAACAAACAGAAACATTAATTTTAAGAAAGAAAAACTGGACACAAATAGCTAAAAGCCTGTTTTGTTTGTACTTTTGTGTCAAATACAAACCTTTTGTTCCAAATCTCTGTCTGATTTTTGCTGCTAAATTCTGCTTTGACTTGAGGGTGACAAATAACAAGACAAACCTGATGGGTTTTGTCTTTTTTCCAAGATGATAATTCCTATATCTGTGGGGCAAAGGTTTGATGAATATGTAAATGAAGTGATTCATAAGCTGCAGTTTCAAAGTCGCCATGTCTCAACCCTGGGGAATATCACATTTTGGATAGACATGTTAGGAAAAAAGGTTCATAGTGAAAACAATTTACAACGTGATGGTCTGCAGTGTTCTAGAAACCAGTCTACACCAAAGATCACTTACTGTATTTTCTGCACTATAAGGCGCACTGGACTATAAGGCGCATTAAGTGAAGTCAAAATCAAATCAAAAGTCAATTATGTACTGGACGTAGCATCCCATTGGCTATGAGGGAGCTACCCATGATGCTTTTGGTGACCTTTGACCCTCATTCATCACAGAGTTCTAACCATACATGTGTAAAGGACAGAACCACCGCTGCCCACTGAGTGCCATATATATATATATATATATATATATATATATATATATATATATATATATATATATATATATTTTTTTTTATATATATATATTTATATATATATATATATATATATAATGATCCGTTGCTAATATTAATAAAATGTCGGTAATATAAACAGTTTGAAAAATAAGTTGTAAATCAGAAATTTGAATCTTTAGCTCATAATTCTGTTTTTTTTAATCTACTATTTATGCCTTTAAAATGTTTTTTAAATGTTCTGTCCATACACACTAAACTCAGTACCATGACCCAATAAAACACATCATCTACACACTAGCTCACTTTTAAAGGATTTATTTTGTGATATTTTGAAAAAAATTCTGTTTTTTTCTGCTTGAATAAATATTTCATTTAAAAAAAAACAATTACAGTTGACAAGTGTTCCTTTTTATTTTTTTACATGTTGAGTTGAATCAGTACTTGTACTTTTACCGGAGTGTTCTGTTCTATTCTATTCTGTTTTTTTTACTATAGATTAAATATTTATTTAACTAAGAAAAATCAGAAAACTATTTTAAAAAAAGAATAATTGAGATTAAAAAGTCAAAATGATGAGATAAAATGACACAATACTGACTAGGATATAGGATAGGTTGAGGATATACGGTATATATATATATATATATATATATATATATATATATATATATATATATATATATATATATATATAGCACAGCCAACTCCCAGAACAAGACCCAGTAGTCATCACACTAGCAGACATCCAAACCAGAGTGTCCAAAATGAAGAGCTGGACAGCACCAGGGCCCGACATGATTCATACCTACTGGCTTAAGAAACTGACAGCACTCCATGAACGCCTAGCAGCACAGATGAACCAGCTGCTGATATCAGGAAACCACCCAGAGTGGCTAACCCAGGGCCGGACAGTCCTCATAATGAAGGACCCCCAGAAGGGAACAATACCATCTAACTACTGGCCTATAACCTGCATCAGCACCACATGGAAGCTTCTATCAGGCATCATAGCGACTAAGATGAGTAGGCACATGGAGCAATACATGAGCAGAGCACAGAAAGGAATAGGCAACAACACCAGGGGAGCCAAACACCAGCTACTGGTTGACAGGGCAATTGCCCGAGATTGCAAGACGAGGAACACCAACCTGTGCACTGCCTGGATTGACTACAAGAAAGCCTATGACTCAATGCCACATACATGGATACTGGAATGTTTAAAACTGTATAACATCAACAGGACACTAAGAGAGTTCATCCAGAACTCAATGAGGCTGTGGAAGACAACTCTGGAGGCCAACTCAAAGCCAATTGCACAGGTGAACATCAGATGCGGCATTTACCAAGGAGATGCTCTGTCCCCCCTGCTGTTCTGCATAGGCCTAAACCCCCTCAGCCAGATCATCTCAAAGAGTGGCTTCGGATACCAGTTCCGAAGTGGAACATCCATCAACCACCTCCTCTACATGGATGACATCAAGCTGTATGCCAAGAATGAGCGTGACATGATTCCCTAATTCACCTCACCCGGATCTACAGCAAAGACATTGGGATGTCATTCGGACTAGATAAATGTGGGCGGATGATATCTAGAAGAGGAAAGGTGATCACAACTGAAGGGGTTGACCTACCTGAACGGAATATCACAGATGTGCAGGAAAGTTACAAATACCTAGGGATCCCACAGACAAATGGTAATCATGAGGAGGCAGCTCGGAAGTCAGCCACAGCCAAATACCTACAGAGGGTAAGACAGGTCCTGAAAAGTCAGCTGAACGGCAAAAATAAGATCCAGGCCATTAACACCTATGCCCTGCCAGTAATCAGATACCCAGCTGGGATAATATCCTGGCCACTGGAAGAGATACAAGCCACTGATATCAAGACAAGGAAACTCCTTACCATGCATGGAGGGTTCCACCCCAAGTCCAGTGTCCTGAGGCTGTACACTAAGAGAAAGGAAGGGGGCCGAGGACTAGTAAGTGTCAGAACTACTGTCCAGGAGGAAACGGCGAACCTCCAGGAATACATCAAGAAAATGGCCCCCAATGACCAACTGCTAAGTGAATGCCTCAGGCAACAAAAGCCCAGTAAGGTCGAGGAACCAGAGGGGCTATCATGGAGGGACAAACCCTTGCATGGCGTGTACCATCGACAAATTGAGGAAGTGGCTGATATGGAAAAGACATACCAGTGGCTGGAAAAGGCTGGACTAAAGGACAGCACAGAGGCACTACTCATGGCTGCACAAGAACAAGCCCTGAACACCAGAGCAATAGAGGCCGGGGTCTACCACATCAGACAGGACCCCAGGTGTAGGCTGTGTAGAGAAGCCCCTCAGTCAGTCCAGCACATCACAGCAGGGTGTAAGATGGTGGCAGGTAAGGCATACATGGAGAGGCATAACCAGGTAGCGGGCATACTGTACAGGAACATCTGTAAAGAGTATGGACTGGAGGTCCCAGGGTCAAGATGGGAGAACCCCCCAAAGGTGACAGAGAACAAACAGGCCAAGATCCTGTGGGACTTCCAGATCCAGACTGACAAGATGGTGATGGCCAATCAGCCTGACATAGTGGTGGTGGATAAACATGAGAAGACAGTGGTGGTGATAGATGTAGCAGTCCCCAGTGATAGCAACATCAGAAAGAAAGAACATGAGAAGAGAAGAGAAATACCAAGGGCTGAAAGAGGAGTTAGAGAAAATGTGGAGTGTGAAGGCAACAGTGGTACCAATAGTGATGGGGGCACTAGGGGCAGTGACCCCCAAGCTGGGACAATGTCTCCAGCAGATACCAGGAACAACATCAGAGATCTGTGTCCAAAAGAGAACATTGTTAGGAACAGCTAAGATCCTGCACAGAACCCTCAGGCTCCCAGACCTCTGGTAGAGGACCCGAGTCTGAAGGAGACACCGCCCACGTGGGAGGGGCCTCTGGTAGAGGACCCGAGCCTGAAGGAGACACCGCCCACGTGGGGCGAGAGGAATTTATTTATTTATTTATATATATATATATATATATATATATACACTAAAGCACTTGAATCAGTACTTCTACTTTTAGTATTTTTTCCACACCAGTAGTTGTACTTGTACTGCAGTACAGAATGTCAGTACTTTGAACACCTCTGATTCATTAGGAGTGATGGTACCCCCCCCCCCAGATGAACTCACACATACTAAAGTGGATTTAAGGCTGCACTGGCCCAGGGCTGATGTGCACTATCACAACATATGGTACTATAGAAAGGCTTTCAGTGACTTACCCCCCAGTGTGGCTGACAGAAGGAAGTGAGTCCCGTACTTCCTGATCAGATTGTCAGTGATCATCTGGGTGGTGGGCCGGCGGCCCAGGACTCGAATGTTCCTGATGAACTCTGGAGTCAGAGGTAACGGAGACTCCAGGAAATCTCTCCTCTCCACTGCCAAGTTATTCACCTTCCATCTTCCAAACTCCCTGATAGGAATCAGAGAGGGGGGGGGTTAATACGGTTATTCTATGTCCTTCTAGAATGTTCCCACAGCTTCCATTCACTTTGAATTGACGTTCCCAGCGTTCTGCGGGTGGATTTTTTTTCAATAACCGCCCGCTGTGCCTCTAACGCCCACTGCCCAAGTAAATATTGTCGACATTGTAACGACTATTTTATCCAATCTGTTAGAGTGGTAGCAGTAATAAGATGTAATAACCATAGAATAAGATTATAGAATAATATTATAGAATAACATAGAATAAGATTATAGAATAATATTATAGAATACGATTATAGAATAACATAGAATAAGATTATAGAATAACATTATAGAATAACATAGAATAACATTATTGAACAAGATTATAGAATAAGATTATAGAATAATTCCTGACGGGCCCAAACAACACACCTTCAGTGTCGGGTGTTGTTCCGCCCCAAAGGGAAACATGTGGGCAATATATTATTCCTTACTTAATAAATGGCATCATAAAACTGTCAAACTACAATTATTGTTTGTTTTAACCCTTTGTTGGTCATTTGAACAGTTTGGTAGAGGTAACTGTGAACCCTCATATCTAATCTAAACCTTTGACACCAAACGTCTTGGGCAGTTCATGCTAGTATACCACCAAGGAAGAAGATAGTAACCCTGACAACACCTCTGATATGATCTTTACTTTTGGACACAAAACTACAGGCCAGTTCCTTTTTTTTTCATTTTATTTACTTTTACAGAGTTTATTTTACATAAATAATCCTCTTCATGCTTCAGAAATACTTTGGTATTTATGTAATATTCTTTTTAAAACATGCTGAACCAAAGCGTACAGATGATAGTAAAGGGCCATGAAATGCTAATGCTAATGCTAATGATACAAATAGTTAATACATCTAATTTGAACCAAGTTTCAAATTATGTTGGTAAGATTGTTGAAGGAGTAACGTTTGAGTTTTAATACTTTAGTAGAAATTTGCAAAAAAAAAAAAAAAAAGTGCTACATTTTGAAAACAAATGGAAAGTATTTAATTACATCTTATAATTAATAAAATCAGCATCCATTCCACTCCAGAAAGTGGTGGTTCGGTTTAGTCATGGTTCTTCATTGTTTATTTTCTAAGCATGGCTCAGACTTGGTTCTAACTTTTCTGAGTCATGAAACTCAAAAATAACAAAACAGTGAGTGAACAGACCACCTGTTTCTGGGTGACTATAGCCTTTATTGTCGTAGAACATTATCACTGCAGCTCAAACCATTTTCAAATGCGTCATGCTGTTAAATTGGCCCAGTGTTGATTTTCTCTAATGTTCCAGGAGTAAAATGTTGCCACTTTCATGTTGGATGATTTAGACTGGTGTGTTTTATGTATTAGGTGCAGAAATGTGTTATTATTAAAATCAATAAAGTTGAATAGTTTATTTCAAAGTTACAAAATTACAGCCATATATATATATATATATATATATATATATATATATATATAAATTATTTCAGCTGCTTCATATTTGTTCCGATATTTATGTGTAAAAGGATGTAAAGGATATATAGATTTGATTATTTATATGTAATTATGATCATATTTTACTGCCCTTACCCAATGTAGATCTAATTATTCTGTATGTAGATCCTGAATTTAAATCATTTTTACACTGTTAATATCTTCATTGTTATTCATCCTGGTCCCTGGGCCTTATGTTGGACACCTGTGCTTTATGTGTTTCAATACAAAATAATGGAGGGAAAAAAAAAGATATTCAGCAGCAGGAAAAAAAAAATGTTGCAGACAAGAAGCCGTTATCATTGGAAGTCATATTTGTCACCTGGGATTGAACTGTGCCCCCCCCCCCCCCCCCCCCTGCATACCTGACACATGTTTTCCTTAAGAGCTCATCATCACACAGATATACAGTGAAATGAATAAAGTACAAGGTGCGTAAAGAAAAAGTCAAATAGAGAATGTGCTCGGTAATGAAAAAGAAAACAAGACGGGAGCAGGAATGTCATAAAAATGGTGAAATCTGCCACAACAAAAGCGTCCACTGGCTTTTGTTGTCTTTCTGTGTCTTTTTTTTTTTCTGTTCTCCTCTGACAAATAATATGTTCTGATTAGAAGTGTGACTGCCACCTCTATATTTTAATCACTACTACTTCATTTACCACAGTATCTGTGGACCTGTACCTATTCACTTTAATATGATGATATGATAGAAGTCAAGATAACAGGAGAAGCAGAAATGTGACCCCCCACCACCAAACCAGGCATAAGTCGCACTGAGCCGTTCAGAGCTACAGCCAAATTTAGGCTGGAAGGTGATTTGTTATTAGTGTTTACACCTTATCAAAAAACGGTACCTTAACACCTCTATGTTCACTTCCTGTGGTCATTACATTGAAATCCAATCAATAAAGGTGTTTATTGAGTCAATTATTTAAGCGGTGACAAAAGTTCAGGTATTGCTGAGCAAAGACAAAGACGACTTCCACCTCTTTTCGCCGAACAAAACCATCTCCGTTCCGTGGGTAAACACCCAAGTGTTTGGTACGAGGTAAAAGCTTATATTGAATGTTCTGTCCAATGGTGTAAGCCAAATGATTATAATACGTCACACTTCTGTCCTATTATTATAATATATAAAACTTCTGTGACATGTCCATCAGAGTGTCCTTTAACATCTGTCAACAATTTGTGTCAATCGGATACAAATTATTATGCGTTGCTAAGGACTTCCTACCCCAAAACAGTCCAAAACTTTAACGGACAATATCTAAAAATATGCAAATTGTAAAATATGTCCAAATGTGGATATTAAAATGACCATAACTTTGGTTCTACTTGTGATAGAAACATCATTTTTTCACCATCTTAAACCTTAGTTTCCACTCTACCAAGATACACACATAACTCTGTTTGGATTTACACACACTTATGCCTGGTTTACTGGTGGTGGGTCACAAATGAGGAATTTTAATAAAGCTTTGTATATTTTATAAAGCAGCCCCCCACCCGCACCCCCCGTATCTCCGTCTCACAGCTTTCAGACTACTGTGACTTTCTTCTTTTATGCTAATTCCTAATATACACACTTAAATTCTGAGTGTGAATAGATGTGTCAAAGGCAGCTGAACTACAGCAAAACAAAGAAAACAAACCCTTCGTCCGTACAGACCAACCTGGAACCCTCTACGCACTAGCTTCTCTGCTACTTTGGAGCATTTGCCAAACACGCTGCTCTTTGAACCCACATTGTATTTGGTAGTGCTTTGAATCTTACGCAGACTTATTCCACAATAACCAAAAAGTTGCAGGTGTTTAGCAGATTTCCATATAGAATGCTCTTCATAGATACTACTCATCTACTTTCAGTTTAACACTCGTCTTAACGGAAACAAAGGGTGCGTCGTGAATTCAAATGAAGCGCGAATGCCTGTATTTGTGTCGCTCGTCTCGTCGTCTGAACCCGCTTTATCCTCACTAGGGTCGTGGGGGTCTGTGGGGGCCTAATCCAGCTACAATGGGTGAAGGCGTGTACACCCTGTATTCTCAGAATTTGTTATGTGAACTGTTTAGCTTCACTTAACGTGCCTTATAATCAAGTGTGCCTTATATATGAACCATTTTCACAACATAAACCATTCATTGTCAGTTCACCTTATAGTGTGGAAAATAAGTAAATAAATCATTAAAGTTAACATTGACAGTGATTATTCATGGACACTCAGTACGTATTCCATCAGATGTAGGACACTATGTTTACACATGATCATTTAGAATTACACTAAAAGGAAAGAGGGGTGTTGGTCTAGTGTTGGCCTAGTGTTGGCCTAGTGTTGGTCTAGTGTTGGTCTAGTGTTGGTCTAGTGATGGCCTAGTGTTGGTCTAGTGTTGGTCTAGTGTTGGTCTAGTGTTGGCCTAGTGTTGGTCTAGTGTTGGCCTAGTGTTGGCCTAGTGTTGGCCTAGTGTTGGTCTAGTGTTGGTCTAGTGATGGTCTAGTGTTGGCCTAGTGTTGGTCTAGTGTTGGTCTAGTGTTGGTCTAGTGTTGGTCTAGTGATGGCCTAGTGTTGGTCTAGTGTTGGTCTAGTGTTGGTCTAGTGTTGGCCTAGTGTTGGTCTAGTGTTGGCCTAGTGTTGGCCTAGTGTTGGCCTAGTGTTGGTCTAGTGTTGGTCTAGTGATGGTCTAGTGTTGGCCTAGTGTTGGTCTAGTGTTGGTCTAGTGTTGGTCTAGTGTTGGTCTAGTGATGGCCTAGTGTTGGTCTAGTGTTGGTCTAGTGTTGGTCTAGTGTTGGCCTAGTGTTGGTCTAGTGTTGGCCTAGTGTTGGTCTAGTGTTGGCCTAGTGTTGGTCTAGTGTTGGCCTAGTGTTGGTCTAGTGTTGGTCTAGTGATAGTCTAGTGTTGGTCTAGTGTTGGTCGAGTGATGGTCTAGTGTTGGCCTAGTGTTGGTCGAGTGTTGGTCTAGGTCACCACATAGACCAGAACCAGCCCTGCCTGTATGAGTCTCCAGTTCATCTCAGGACACTCACTGTCACATTCACACCTATGGGTGATTTAGATTAACCAGTTAACCTGTTAACTAGTAAACCAGTGTTAACCACTGCACCACCATGACGCCCCTGGAATCAGGACAAACAACTCCAGAGTGGTTGGTGGAGGAGGTTTACCACAAGATGAAACAGAAGAACAGTGATAGAATGTTCCAGAACAGTGTTCGTCTGGATGTGTTTTCCTCCTCTGCTGCTGCTTTGTTTTGGCACTTTTTATTAGTAACGTTAACATTTAACTTTTATCCTTTTTAAACAGTTGTATTGGGAGCCTTGGAATGAATCAGGACTTTTACTCTACTTACAAAAAAATCACGTAATTTTGTGAATTTAGGTTTCACTGTATAATGAACCTGTTTGACCACTGCTAACCTGCAATCACAACAAACTGCAGGAAACAACTATAACAACCCTGTGTAGCACTAATGCAGCAGAAGGTCAAACATCCAATACCAGAACACTTTGATTTATATTTGTTTTTCTTTGGGAGCAGGCGTTTGGCTCAGCAATCCCACACCTGAACCTACGCTTTGGGATACAGAACCATTGCAAACATATCCCTCCCCATTTTCTGTCTCCTTTTTCTGCCAGAGTCAAAATATCGCTGCTCATTATTTCATTTCAGACCCATTTTGTGTAGTTTCTGCAGAGGGGCCAATTGGAGTCATTATGCTCCATCAATCACAGCTTCAGCCTTGAATATGTTGAGCTTGGCCTAAATAGTTGTTCTTCTTCAAATAATGTCATTTTAATGTGGGACTGTTCTACTTTAACTGGAGCATTGGAATGGAGGGAAATGATATGAACAGTACATATGTCAACGCCATGACGCAAGTCAAGCCAAGAAAGGTGCATTTATACACAAAGCATTTATGCCCTCCAGCTCCAGTTTGTAACAAAGGTATGAAATCTGTTCATTTTTAACATGGAGGTGAACAAGTATTTTCTGTTAAAAAATATCCACAACCTCCACACACGACAAATGCTATTAGTTCAGGTCAATTAATGCAAGAAAAACCCAGACAATTTACAACCATGTGTGGAACAAGTTCAATAAATGATTAAAATCATATTCCTCCTTTGATACTTTCACCCCTTACCTCTACGACCCTTCACAGCTGCCGCCCCCCCTCCCCAACTCTGGAACTCTCTCCCACTCCCCATCAGGAACTCAGGCTCACTATCTACATTCAAATCCCGTCTTAAAACTCATCTCTTCAAACTGGCTTTCACTTAGTTTTTATTTTATTTTATTAATTTATTTATTTTTTCCCACATTGCTTGTTTGTCTGTTATGTGAAGCATCTTTGAGTGTCTAAAAAAACACTATATAAGTTTGAGGTATTATCATTATCATCATCATCATCATCATCATTATCATTATTATTATTATTATTATTATTATTATTATTATTATTATTATTATTATTATCTCGTCTCGTCACCTGAACCCGCTTTATCTTCACTAGGGTCACAGGGGTCACTGGGGGTCTAATCCAGCTACAATGGGTGAAGGGGGGGTCAGAGGTCACGCTGTATGAGTCTCCAGTTCATCTCAGGACTGAACATATATAGACAAACAATTACTGTCACATTCACACCTATGGGTGATTTAAGTTAACCAGTTAACCAGTTAACCAGTTAACCTATCAGTGCATGTGTTTGGATGGTGGGTAACATTTTGTCCATTTGATTCATTTGCAGTGATCTATATAATATATGAAAGTATTGGCTTAAATCGCACTGTTATCAACAAGGTCAACCCTGAAATAGGAATGAATCTATCTATCTATCTATCTATCTATCTATCTATCTATCTATCTATCTATCTATCTATCTATCTATCTATCTATCTATCTATCTATCTATCTATCTATCTATCTATCTATCTATCTATCTATCTATCTATCTATCTATCTATCTATCTATCTATCTATCTATCTATCTGTCTGTCTGTCTGTCTGTCTGTCTGTCTGTCTGTCTGTCTGTCTGTCTGTCTGTCTATCTGTCTGTCTGTCTGTCTGTCTGTCTGTCTGTCTGTCTAAATCATAAAGGTATATATTACCATTATAATATTATACATATAAAACTGTTGGGAAAGGAAGGATATTAACTTTTGTACATGTCTAAAAGTAAAAACTGTCACAATAGCAGCCAACATATGTCTTTTTTTTTTTCTTCCCCCAACATTGATAGGAACAACTGTGGAGAACTGGGGATAAATTCTGTTTTATTGATGTGTAGGCTGAGATTAATGTGTATTCAGGATGTCAAAGGGGGGGTGGGGTGTTGTGTAATAAAAACCACCTACAGAGAAATAACCCATTTTAGTGTCTGTAAGTTGAAATAATTAAATATATACTTGTAAAATTAAGATACTTTGAAGACCAGCTCCATTTGATGTTTAAAAAGACAAGTTTGATGAGTTTTCTCCAAGTCCTTTCCTCTCCATCAACACTCAGTTTTCATAAAGAGACACTTATGAAACCACAGACACACATTACAGCTGTAATTACTGAACAAAATCAGTTGTGATTACTTTGAGGTTGCAGCAGTTTATGACAATGTTTAATAACAAGTATACAGACCAAATCAACCCACTACTTCTGGTCTGACGCCATATTGAATTTTAGCGTCAAAGGTCACAGCAAAGATTTGCCATTTTCAACATGCGGTCTACATCTGCACAAATGATAATAATATATTGGTGATTTAACTGATAATGATGTATTAATGACTGGACAAGATCACACATTTCATATGATTCATGAAGTTATGACGTTGGCCTTCGAAAACTGACAAAAGTAAAACATTGAATCAACTTAAAAATTCTTCTTCAATAGGTCACACGTAAAAACATGTAGTTAAATTAAAATAACCCTAAACCTATACAACTCAATTTGGTTCACTCCACTAGATTTGTTTTATGTGTGACCATAAAAAGTTAAAATTACGAGATAAAAAGTCAACGTTGAAGAAGAATTTTAAGTTGATTCAATGTTTGATTTTTTTCAGTGTAATTTGTTTGTTGTTAGAAACACAGCTCTTAAAAGTTATGGAAGGATTTTCATGACATTACAAGTCCGGCCATGGCTCAGTTGGTAGAGTGGAGAGTAAAGAGTCGCCCAATAACTGAAGGGTTGGTGGTTCAAATCTGAGGTGGAGTTTAAAAGCAATGCTTGTTCCATCTACGTTTCAAACCATGTGTTCTTTTTTCTGTTGTCCAGTTGTCATTTGTTGGATGTGGACTGAAGTTGCAGGTTAGAAATAAACGTGATGATGATGATGATGATGAAGATGATGATGATGAAGATGCTGTTATCGGTATGGACAACATTTGATGCCTAAAGATTATACTGTAAACTAGTATTCACAGAATGTTTAACCCCGCCCCTATTTTGTGCCAATCTCCAGTTTCTATGTAAGTAAGTAAGTAAAATATTATTTATATAACACCCTTCACAGTACAGGTACACAGAGTGCTTTACAAACCAGACAATAAAAACAACAAACACAAATATAAAATAGAAAGAAATAAAGGAGAGAGGCTAACAATTAAAGACTAGTTTAAAAAAGTACGTTTTAAGTTGAGTCTTAAAAATGTCTGTTGTCGGAGCCGTTCTCAGAATTAGGGGGAGTTCTAATGATCGCCTCTAATGATCTAATCCCCTTTGTTTTTAACCGGGTCCGGGGTACTGAGAGGAGAGCCAGGTCAGAGGATCTTAGGGCACAGGTTGTGTTGGTGAATGAGGTCCTGGATGTAACTGTGGGCGTGGCCATGAACAGCTTTGTATGTGAACAACAGTATCTTGTATTAGATTCTGAATTTGATAGGAAGCCAGTGCAGTGTGGGTTAGGGTTAGTATGGGTTAGGGTTAGTGTGGGTTAGGGTTAGTATGGGTTAGGGTTAGTATGGGTTAGGGTTAGTATGGGTGTGATGTGGCACGATTTTTTTGTCCTTGTGAGAAGTCTGGCAGCTGCGTTTTGAACCAGTTGAAGGCGGTCTATGACAACCTGTTGTTGAATTATGTTGTCAGCCCAGGCAGACACATCATGAAAGTAGTCATTGTTGTTTGATTTGATTTGATTTGATTTGAATGATTTATTTCGAACATGTGCAAAGTGCAACAATAATCAATACAACAATAATAATAATAACAATGACATGTCTGAAAAGGAGTAGGATGAAGCATAAGTTTATTTAATTCTACCCCTTCTTCACTTCCCCAATAACCTAAATTCATCTTATAGTAATATAGTGCATAGTACAAAAATGATGATAAATAAAATAATAACAATAATAACAATACCAATAATCAATAACTGAAGTACTAAACATAGACATATATAGAACCTACTGTAATAATTTATGTCAACTATAGAATTAACAACTAAATGAGTGATTATAATAAACGAACAACCACTCCTAAACAACCATGTGATCGTCATATTTAATCATTATCTATTTACCTACTTGGTTTGTTCAGACAAATCAGCAGGAGTTTATTTTGGAGGGTAACAGGTGTAGTCTATAAACAGGTGTCGTATGTATGACTGTTTCTTCCTTCACCATGAATCACACTGTGCTTCATCCTTATGTTTGTGTTGTTTCTGTTTATGTGCTGCATAAACATAGAGCCCAGGGTCAGGGTACATAACGTCCTGAAAACACCACATCTCCACTGGGAATTTAAGCGGCTGGTTCAGGAGGTCCGTTTGGATGATGTTTGGTTCCAGTGTTACTAATGACCTGAACAAACCACAAACTCAAATGATCACTTTCTCCTTCATGATCGACTCGTTTCTCCTCCTCTATTTTTTTTTCTGTTTTGAGAATCCAGATCAACTCACAATTGGCTGTCGCCACGGGTGCATTGCTCCTCATTTGCATAAAGTAAAATATCCTCCTCAGTCACTTTGCGTCAGCTGCTGTCGCCTGAATCGCCCCTCGTCGCCAGTGGACATAGACATTGAATGGCAGCTCGTCGCTCAGATCGACCCTGTTGTTTTTGGTGTGAATGCAGCTTTATAGCGTAATATCACACACACACACACACACACACACAAGGTGATTACATAGTTAATTAAACACCTCTTTATGTCCAGATGAAAAGCCAGAAGGAGCTGTGAAAAGTAAATACGATTGATTGGTTTGACTGACAGATTATACTCATGGAATTCCAGGAAACAAACGTCTGGTAAAAATATATGAGAAAACATTTTCCACTCAGTTAAAAACTGCACATTTAAGTAAAATCTTGAGTTTTAAATTATCACAAATGACTTGAACAACCTCAGCTGCTGATGATGGATGGTGAGAGTATGGCCTGTTGAAAGGGTATATATCATATTAAACCAGAAGCAATGAGGAAACACACAAACACAGATGTTTGAGTGATACCCAGCTCAAAATTCCCCGGAATTAAATCGCTCCGGGTGAGACGATTTGCAGTGTACATCAATTTAATTTTCTGTTTAATAATCACAAATCTGGACCGTGATTCACACAGTGTAAAGCAGAAAGTGCAGACAGAGTGTGGGAAGTAAACATAATGATGTTAAATGGATATGTGGTACCCACTGACCTTTTTGCTGACACTGTACTATTCAGACAAAGCCTTTGACTAATCTCTTGCTCAGATAAATCTACTGTAGCTATTAATCTTCACCTCATTTCATGCCGTACAAATAAATGACCTCTTCAAATGGGACACTATGTCTCTTGAGTTCCACTTTGAAAGCACTGGTTCAAAGCTACAACGCATTCAGCGGGGAAGTGAAAAAGTAGAATACACAGGGAGGGGGGGGGGGGGGGGGGGGAGGGGGGTGTGCGAGAGGAGAGAACAGGTATAGAAAGAGCGTTGGCAAATCCCTGCTGTGGTTGGTTTCTTCAGTTATCGTTGGCTGTGATAAGCTAGCCCCGTCTTATCTTAAACCCCCGATAGGCCAAATGGTTCATCCTGTGGGGAGAGGAGGAAATGAAATGGGTTTCACCACAGGGCAGATTTTAGGGGCCGCAATCCTCCTACAAGCAGCTAAGTCATTATTATTATCAATTTCATTGCTTCCGTTTTGGAAAAGAACATCAGTTTCATCCTTTTAACTCTGTGGCAGTTATCACAACAGAGGTGTTTTCAAGTGTTTAACCCTTACCTTCCAAAAACAAATTTAACCTTCAGTTATTTATCACTATTTATTTACCCTTTAAACTTCCAATTGTCCACATGTAGTCTGGAAATAGTGACTAAAAAATGTTAATCAAACCACCCAAACCTGTCCCAAATGTCACATGACCTAATGAAGTTTAAGTCACACATCATTAGATATAAACACTGTCAGATCAAATATCTACAGCAGCTATGATCAATCATTTGTTGTAAATACAAATGTCAAACAGCTGATCTGAACCTTTATGTCTCATAATTATCCACAGAGGAACCATATTCTAACAAACACAGTCATAGTCCAACAAAAACACCCAAAGTAAACAAAAGAATGTCCATATGTAGTCCAAAACACATTAAAACATCAATAAATATCAATAAATGTTTTATCTATTGCATCATTTAACAGGACAGGACATATATATATATATATATATATATATATATATATATATATATATATATATATATATATATATATATATATATATATATATACTAAGAAACAGCTCCTAGCTCAGTGTTCGAATATCCGCAATAAGAGGTTGCTATCACAGCTAGAGATCAATGAGGTACAGCGTTGTACCTCATCCACGGTACAAAGATGCTACGGCAAGGGGGAGCCAGGACGACAGGTCAGCTTGGGGGTGGTTTCACCACCACCCCCAAATATCGAGATTGGGTACCAAGCCCCAGAAAGACTAAACACAAGGGCAGCTGACCTGAGAAAGAGAATCATGAAATCCTGGGGGAACACAACTACCTGCTTGCCAAGGCTAAAGAACAAAGTACCAGACCAGTCTCTACTGGAGGACCTGAACACTGCACTGCAAACTGTCCCTACCACTACCATCACTGAGACCAATCAGCTGATGTATGCAGCAGCAACCGTAATCCTTGAGATGCTTGGCTACAAGATGAACAGCCAGAGCAGCCAGAAGGTTGCCCCATGGAGGAGAAGGCTAGAGGCAAAGATCATGGCAGCACGGAGAGAAGTCAGTGTTTTAACAGAACTAAGCAGAGGTGTGAATCTGAGGAAAGAACTGCCCAAGAAATACAACAAACTGTCCACAGCTGATGCACTGGAGACTGCTAAGCAAAGGCTCACAGCACTAGCTACCCGCCTAAAGAGATACACAAGAGAGGTAGAGGCCAGGAGAATAAACCAGGTGTTCTCCACCAACCCAGCTAAGGTCTACTCTCAATGGCAGGGGGGCAAGGTGACAACAAACCCACCTAGGGCTGAAACTGAGCAATACTGGAAGAGCATCTGGGAGAAGGAGGCAACACATAACACCAATGCCCAATGGCTGACAGATTTACAGGCAGAGCACAGCCAACTCCCAGAACAAGACCCAGTAGTCATCACACTAGCAGACATCCAAACCAGAGTGTCCAAAATGAAGAGCTGGACAGCACCAGGGCCCGACATGATTCATACCTACTGGCTTAAGAAACTGACAGCACTCCATGAACG
This sequence comes from Siphamia tubifer, assembly GCA_020466265.1. NCBI lineage: Eukaryota > Metazoa > Chordata > Actinopteri > Kurtiformes > Apogonidae > Siphamia > Siphamia tubifer. Next base: position 4,055,308 of record CM035786.1, on the reverse strand, counting down.
CCTAGCAGCACAGATGAACCAGCTGCTGATATCGGGAAACCACCCAGAGTGGCTAACCCAGGGCCGGACAGTCCTCATAATGAAGGACCCCCAGAAGGGAACAATACCATCTAACTACCGGCCTATAACCTGCCTCAGCACCACATGGAAGCTTCTATCAGGCATCATAGCGACTAAGATGAGTAGGCACATGGAGCAATACATGAGCAGAGCACAGAAAGGAATAGGCAACAACACCAGGGGAGCCAAACACCAGCTACTGGTTGACAGGGCAATTGCCCGAGATTGCAAGACGAGGAACACCAACCTGTGCACTGCCTGGATTGATTACAAGAAAGCCTATGACTCAATGCCACATACATGGATACTGGAATGCTTAAAACTGTATAACATCAACAGGACACTAAGAGAGTTCATCCAGAACTCAATGAGGCTGTGGAAGACAACTCTGGAGGCCAACTCAAAGCCAATTGCACAGGTGAACATCAGATGCGGCATTTACCAAGGAGATGCTCTGTCCCCCCTGCTGTTCTGCATAGGCCTAAACCCCCTCAGCCAGATCATCTCAAAGAGTGGCTTCGGATACCAGTTCCGAAGTGGAACATCCATCAACCACCTCCTCTACATGGATGACATCAAGCTGTATGCCAAGAATGAGCGTGACATTGATTCCCTAATTCACCTCACCCGGATCTACAGCAAAGACATTGGGATGTCATTCGGACTAGATAAATGTGGGCGGATGATATCTAGAAGAGGAAAGGTGATCACAACTGAAGGGGTTGACCTACCTGAAGGGAATATCACAGATGTGCAGGAAAGTTACAAATACCTAGGGATCCCACAGACAAATGGTAATCATGAGGAGGCAGCTCGGAAGTCAGCCACAGCCAAATACCTACAGAGGGTAAGACAGGTCCTGAAAAGTCAGCTGAACGGCAAAAGTAAGATCCAGGCCATTAACACCTATGCCCTGCCAGTAATCAGATACCCAGCTGGGATAATATCCTGGCCACTGGAAGAGATACAAGCCACTGATATCAAGACAAGGAAACTCCTTACCATGCATGGAGGGTTCCACCCCAAGTCCAGTGTCCTGAGGCTGTACACTAAGCGAAAGGAAGGGGGCCGAGGACTAGTAAGTGTCAGAACTACTGTCCAGGAGGAAACGGCGAACCTCCAGGAATACATCAAGAAAATGGCCCCCAATGACCAACTGCTAAGTGAATGCCTCAGGCAACAAAAGCCCAGTAAGGTCGAGGAACCAGAGGGGCTATCATGGAGGGACAAACCCCTGCATGGCGTGTACCATCGACAAATTGAGGAAGTGGCTGATATGGAAAAGACATACCAGTGGCTGGAAAAGGCTGGACTAAAGGACAGCACAGAGGCGCTACTCATGGCTGCACAAGAACAAGCCCTGAACACCAGAGCAATAGAGGCCGGGGTCTACCACATCAGACAGGACCCAAGGTGTAGGCTGTGTAGAGAAGCCCCTGAAACAGTCCAGCACATCACAGCAGGGTGTAAGATGCTGGCAGGCAAGGCATACATGGAGAGGCATAACCAGGTAGCGGGCATACTGTACAGGAACATCTGTAAAGAGTATGGACTGGAGGTCCCAGGGTCAAGATGGGAGAACCCCCCAAAGGTGACAGAGAACAAACAGGCCAAGATCCTGTGGGACTTCCAGATCCAGACTGACAAGATGGTGATGGCCAATCAGCCTGACATAGTGGTGGTGGATAAACATGAGAAGACAGTGGTGGTGATAGATGTAGCAGTCCCCAGTGATAGCAACATCAGAAAGAAAGAACATGAGAAGCTTGAGAAATACCAAGGGCTGAAAGAGGAGTTAGAGAAAATGTGGAGTGTGAAGGCAACAGTGGTACCAGTAGTGATCGGAGCATTAGGGGCAGTGACCCCCAAGCTGGGAGAATGGCTCCAGCAGATACCAGGAACAACATCAGAGATCTCTGTACAAAAGAGCGCATTGCTAGGAACAGCTAAGATCCTGCGCAGAACCCTCAGGCTCCCAGGCCTCTGGTAGAGGACCCGAGCCTGAAGGAGACACCGCCCACGTGGGGCGAGAGGAACATTTTTTTTTTTTTTATATATATATATAATAACCGCGCATATATTAGTGATGCGCGGTTAGGGGGTTTTACAGAAATCCGCCCCGCCCAAACCCAAGACGTGGCTAGGCCCGCCCCGCCCAACCCGCATGATGTCACGTATGGATAAACCCAACCCGCCCGCTATCAACCCGCGAGCTTAAATTTGTCTCTAAACTCACATAGTACATTCGCAGCATCTTTACCTTGTGCTTCTAATGTTAAAAGTCATGAAGCATCATTTTTGCCTCCTTTCTAACGTCTCAATATGCACTCCAGCACATAAAATAGACTCCACCCACATCATCACTCTATAAAGACAACACATACAACGTTTCCGTACAACCTTCGCATCGCCTGTTTTAATCTTCTCCCTGATCAAGTCCCACATTTTCACTCTTATCTCTGAGTGTTCAGGGAGATTTGGCGCTAATAACAAATAACAAAAAGTTGGGATAAAAAAGCATTCAAAACAGGAAGTGACGGGCTTGCACATGCGCGAGCCGAGCACACACACACACGCACACACACACGCACACACACACGCACACACACACACACACACACACACACACACACACACACCTCAGCGGGTATTGATCGTCCCTGACCCGCCCCACCCACATCCGCAATATGTATTAATACTGCGACCCAGCCCGCCCGACTCTCGGGTCACCCGCGGATATCCGCTGGCCAGTGGGTAGCCTGCGCAACACTAATATATATATATATATATATATATATATATATATATATATATATATATATATATATATATATACTGTATATAGGCAAATTAATTATAATATAACTACAGTATATCACTAATATATCAATTTACACTCATTTATATACATATATATATATATATATATATATATATATATATATATATATATATATATATATATATATATATAGTGTAAGTGTATATGTACACACACAAACATACATACATATAATCACACTACTTCATCCAAAATTAGGAATATTCTGTCTAAAACGACTGCAGAAAAATTAATTCATGCATTTGTTACATCACGATTAGATTATTGTAACTCCTTATTTGTAGCGTGTCCTAAATATTCCCTAAAAAGCTTCAACTGGTTCAAAATGCAGCAGCAAGATTATTAACAGGATCAAATAGAAGAGAACACATCACGCCTGTGCTCCAAACCCTTCACTGGCTTCCAGTTGAGTCTAGAATTAAATTTAAAATCCTCCTCCTTACATATAAAACCATTAATGGTATGGGCCCCTCTTATCTTAAAGATGATCTGGTTCCGTACCAACCCAATAGAACCCTTCGTTCTCAGAATGCAGGTTTACTGAAAGTTCCTAGGGTTTCTAAAAGTACAGTAGGAGCTAGAGCCTTTAGTTATCAGGCCCCTGTCTTATGGAATCAGCTTCCCTTTAATATTAAAAACGCCGAAACAGTCTCTACATTTAAAATTAGGCTTAAAACATTCCTGTTTGAGAAAGCCTATGGTCAGGTTAGTTAAAAATTATGTGACTCATATATCATGTATACATGATGTATGAGTCACAGTTCAGTCTAGGCTGCCCTAGGAGTTAGAATGCTGGGGGAAGTACAGACACTGAGTTCTTTCTTCTCTTTCTCTTCCTCACATCTGTTTCTGTAATTTTTATAACCTATCTTTCTTACCAAGTCTGTTCATGACTAGTCACCTGGTGTCCCCTTTCCCCCCTCCCCCCCTGGGGGGAGTGGTGGCTCTCCTGACAGTGCCTGCACGGGAGCCATGGACGACAGGATCTGGAGTATCTCGCCTGTGCTGACCTGTGACCCCGGACCACCGCCCCTGCCTGTCTGGACCAGCCCCCCCTCCTGCATTTATACATGGACGTTCATCTATAGTCTGTCCGTCCATGGGAGTGGATCTCTCCTTCAATGTGGTTCTCCTCAAGATTTCTTCTTTTTCCCACTGGGTTTGGAAGTTTTTTCTTGCCGAGAAGGAGGGTCTAAGGACAGGGGATGCCTGGGACTTTTCATGTATTTCTGTAGTTGATTATGTTTTTGTAAAGCCCTCTGAGACGACGTTGTTGTGATTTAGGGCTTTATAAATAAAATTGAATTGAATTGAATTGAATCCACAGTGACACACTTCCTCTTCCATATACCTGTTTAGAAATATTTTTGTACTTTTTTTAATCAGATTTCTTTTACTACTTTGCTTTATTCTTTATATTCATATTTGTGTTACTGGCACGCAGCCTAATCTGGAACAACATTTAATGAGCACAGAGAATTTTCCACAGTTAAAAGTCATTTATAATGAAATCTTGTGCCATAAAAAATGATCACCAGCATTATCCAAAAGCAATATGTTGAGCAGGAAGCCAAATGTATGTCACTACTCCTGCCGTGGTGGATGTGGCAGCGTTCCCTTGGCAGTGTTTGTCGTGGACAGGTGGCGAAGGCTCCAGGCCCGTATTGTGTTTGCCTTGGAAACCCGGAAAATCCCCAAAACACACACACACATTCTCTTCCTTCAGCTGACTCGTTAAGATTTCTTTCAAATTCAATCAGTTAAATAAGTGAGAAAAAAACAGTGATGTGTACGATGAGGTAGATCACACACACAAACAAACAAACAAACACACACACAAACAAACAAACACACACACACAAACAAACAAACACACACACACAAATAAACACACACAAACAAACAAACAAACACACACACACAAACAAATAAACACACACAAACAAACAAACACACACACACAAACAAACAAACACACACACACAAATAAACACACACAAACAAACAAACAAACACACACACACAAACAAATAAACACACACAAACAAACAAACACACACACAAATAAACACGCACAAACAAACAAACAAACACGCACACAAATAAACACACACACAAACACATACACACACAAACAAACAAACAAACACACACACAAATAAACACGCACAAGCACACACACACACACACACAAACAAACAAACAAACACGCACACAAATAAACACGCACAAACACACACAAACAAACAAACAAACACGCACACAAATAAACACGCACAAACACACACACAAACAAACAAACACACACACAAATAAACACGCACAAACACACACACACACACAAACAAACAAACAAACATGCACACAAATGAACATGCACAAACACACACACACAAACAAACAAACACGCACACAAATAAACACGCACAAACACACAGACAAACAAACAAACAAACACACACACAAATAAACACGCACAAACACACACACACACACAAACAAACAAACAAACACGCACACAAATAAACACGCACAAACACACACACAAACAAACAAACACGCACACAAATAAACACGCACAAACACACACAAACAAACACATACACAAATAAACACGCACAAACACACACACACAAACAAACAAACAAACACGCACACAAATAAACACGCACAAACACACACACACAAACAAACAAACAAACAAACACGCACACAAATAAACACGCACACAAATAAACACGCACAAACACACACAAACAAACAAACAAACACGCACACAAATAAACACGCACAAACACACACACAAACAAACAAACACACACACAAATAAACACGCACAAACACACACACACACACAAACAAACAAACACGCACACAAATAAACATGCACAAACACACAGACAAACAAACAAACAAACACACACACAAATAAACACGCACAAACACACAAACACACACAAACAAACAAACAAACAAACACGCACACAAATAAACATGCACAAACAAACAAACAAACACACACACAAATAAACACGCACAAACACACACACACAAACAAACAAACCAACACGCACACAAATAAACACGCACAAACACACACACACAAACAAACAAACAAACAAACACGCACACAAATAAACACGCACAAACACACACACACACACACAAAGAAACAAACAAACACGCACACAAATAAACACGCACAAACACACACACAAACAAACAAACACACACAAATAAACACGCACAAACACACACACACACACAAACAAACAAACACGCACACAAATAAACACGCACAAACACAAACACACATACACAGACACACACACATTGGGTAGTGTGTGTAAACACATCTTAAGAAAGTCTAAAAAAAGACCAAAGAAAATGCTTGAAATTCATGTACATGTTTAAAATCAGTGTCTGGGATAATTAATAATTCATGAACAAAAGAGAAGCTTCCTGAAGAATTTACTAGAATTATAAACATTATTCATTTATCTGTATGCTTTTTGATAGATATCTTTATTTTATTGTCATTGTACAGAAACTCAGAAAACAGTGAATCTGACAATGAAATGTCGTTGCTTGGCAACCAGAATACAAATAAGTTCTAAATGAAGAAAATGTTTGAATTTCATATGTTCAAAATATTACAATTGTTCTTTAATTTGCTTACTCTCTACATGATTTTCCATCATTTTATTTAGTGTTGATCTTAAATCTGAGCGTAGCAATGAATTCTCCAAATGTGAAAACCTATAAAAGCACATTACATTCATGGTTTTCCTTCTGCAGTCATAAAGTTAACTCATTCATTAGATGTTGACCTGGCTGCGGCGGCCATATTGGATTTCTCCATTTTGAGGCATCATGGGACATTTTTGAGGCTGGCATACCGAGGAATTCAACACCCTTTAAACTTAAAAAGAGCGGCTGTTGAAGTGTCCTTGGGCAAAGACACTGAACCCTAAGTGTCTCCCAGTAGGGTCAGGGGTCAAGCAGCGCCAGTGTGTGTGTGAATGGGTGAATGTGAGGAATTGTAAAGTGCGTTGGGCACCAACTGGTGAATAAAATGAACTATATAAGGACAGAACATTAAAACACTGTTGAAAATCCTTTGGGACTTTAAATAAGACATGTTGTCCTCGTGTCTGTTTTCTCCAGGTACTCTGGCTCCTCCCACTATCCAAACACATGCACTGATAGGTTAACTAGTTAACTGGTTAATTTAAATCACCCATAGGTGTGAATGTGTCAGTGATTGTCTATATATGTTCAGTCCTGAGATGAACCGCAGACTCATACAGGGTGACCTCTGACCCTGCCTTCACCCACTGTAGCTGGATTAGACCCCAGTGACCCCCGTGACCCTAGTGAGGATAAAGTGGGTTCAAACGACTAGAGAGAGAGAGACTATAAATAGACACATTTTCCAAAAGGGTGCCTAGTCTATATTAACGTGACACATGTCATATGGCTGTTTCTCTTCACTCACAACCATCTGAGGACCATGAGGTTCAGAGTTTCTTTAAAATGAAGGAGCCAATCAGTGTGTCTGGGGGGGGGGACTACCCCATGACTGGGTGGCGTTGTGGCTGGTGTGACGTAAAGCAACACAGTTTGAAGCGCCCCGTCAGTCATTGATGATGGACAGATTCTTAACCCTTGTGCGGTCCTTCGGGTCAAAGAGAGCCGGTGGTTCACAAATGTACCTTTTTATACGTACTGTAGGATGCCATTGCTTACTACTGAAAACACTAATATATCCTTGGGGGGTGATGAGTCTATGGAACTGAACTTTGGAACCTGGGTTTTTAAGACCCGATTGTAGGACACAGCCAGTGTGCCTTTTACGAAGGACCGCACAAGGGTTAATGTAATCACATGCAAGGATTTTAGATGAGACCCCCCCCCCTTTGAAAACAGGTCAGTTGTGGAAATGTCCCAGATGGAATGGTGGTACCATCTGGGACAGTCAGTTATTATCACCCAGTGATAACACCCAGTGCCACAGTTAAAAATTTAGGAGTTTTATTTGATCCAGATCTTTCATTCAAAATGCATATCAAACAAACTTGCAGAACAGCCTTCTTTCACCTGCGCAACATAGCCAAAATTAGGAATATTCTGTCTAAAACGACTGCAGAAAAATTAATTCATGCATTTGTTACATCACGATTAGATTATTGTAACTCCTTACTTGTAGCATGTCCTAAATATTCCCTAAAAAGCTTGCAACTGGTTCAAAATGCAGCAGCAAGATTATTAACAGGATCAAATAGAAGAGAACACATCACGCCTGTGCTCCAAACCCTTCACTGGCTTCCAGTTGAGTCTAGAATTAAATTTAAAATCCTCCTCCTTACATATAAAACCATTAATGGTATGGGCCCCTCTTATCTTAAAGATGATCTGGTTCCGTACCAACCCAATAGAACCCTTCGTTCTCAGAATGCAGGTTTACTGAAAGTTCCTAGGGTTTCTAAAAGTACAGTAGGAGCTAGAGCCTTTAGTTATCAGGCCCCTGTCTTATGGAATCAGCTTCCCTTTAATATTAAAAAGCCGAAACAGTCTCTACATTTAAAATTAGGCTTAAAACATTCCTGTTTGAGAAAGCCTATGGTCAGGTTAGTTAAAAATTATGTGACTCATATATCATGTATACATGATGTATGAGTAACAGTTCAGTCTAGGCTGCCCTAGGAGTTAGAATGCTGGGGGAAGTACAGACACTGAGTTCTTCCTTCTCTTTCTCTTCCTCACACCTGTTTCTGTAATTTTTATAACCTATCTTTCTTACCAAGTCTGTTCATGACTAGTCACCTGGTGTCCCCTTTCCCCCCTCCCCCCCTGGGGGGAGTGGTGGCTCTCCTGACAGTGCCTGCACGGGAGCCATGGACGACAGGATCTGGAGTATCTCGCCTGTGCTGACCTGTGACCCCGGACCACCGCCCCTGCCTGTCTGGACCAGCCCCCCTTCCTGCATTTATACATGGACGTTCATCTATAGCCTGTCCGTCCATGGGAGTGGATCTCTCCTTCAATGTGGTTCTCCTCAAGATTTCTTCTTTTTCCCACTGGGTTTGGAAGTTTTTTCTTGCCGAGAAGGAGGGTCTAAGGACAGGGGATGCCTGGGACTTTTCATGTATTTCTGTAGTTGATTATGTTTTTGTAAAGCCCTCTGAGACGACGTTGTTGTGATTTAGGGCTTTATAAATAAAATTGAATTGAATTGAAATTGAATTATCCATGGTAATAAACATTTTTTAATGGAGTTTTTCCTTTGTCCTAAATATATTATTGATGAACATTTTAAGTTCTTTAAAACACAATAAAACAAAACAAGTGAAGAACAGGAAGAAGAAACAGACGAACAGCAGAGTTTAGGACAGATACAGATTCACAGCAGAATGTTTCACTGGAATAATGTCTGAGGGGTTAAAGGGTTAAAATATGAACGTGAAAAAAAAATAAAAGCTTTTCCACTGGCACACACTGAGTGCACCCCCTCTGCTGTGGGTGAGAACGAGAGTCGACAATTAAAGCTGTGGAGCAAAGACAGTGTGACAACATAATGTAAGACCACATTTACTAGAAAAAAATAATAAAACTACTGCATTTTTATGAACCTTTAACAGGTAAAAGCTCCTAAAAATAAACTAAATAAAAAACAGAGGTGGAAAGTAACTAAGTAGAAGTACTTAGTTACTGTACTGTAGACTTTTTTAGGTATCTGTACTTTACTGGAGTATTTATTTTTCTGAGAACTTTTTACCTTATACTCTTTACATTTATATAAATACCTGTACTTTATACTCTTTACATTTATATAAATACCTGTACTTTATACTCTTTACATTTATATAAATACCTGTACTTTATACTCTTTACATTCTCAGAATAACAACTGTCAAACTGGACAGAACGATAAAATGCTAAAACTTTTATCGTTCTTTTGCCATTTTATCCCATTTTTTTTTTGTTTTACTTTTACTTCAGTAAAGGATTTGAATCACTACTTCTACTTTTACCAGAGTATTTTTTTCACACCAGTAGCTGTACTTGTACTGCAGTACAGAATGGAAGTACTTTGACCACCCCTGCAGACATACTCCGTCCTGCACCCCCCACCCTGTCTTCATCAGGTTTGTTTCTCAAATGGAATGGGATGGGATCCAAGTGAATTCAATTTAGGAAGATTTACAGGCTATTTACTTTTTAGGTTAGTTTTTCCTTTTAATATAATCACTATTAATCAATGGTGCATTGTGGTAATCTAGAGGGCCTCAAACACAAGCCTGCAGCTGACAGAAGCCTCTCAGGGGATTCTGTGATAATGCAGAGTAATAAGTACTAAGAGCTCACTAATCACTTGGCCACATGATAAGACTATTAATCTTGCCGCCCATGCAGCTCAGCTCCAACAGACCGCCGCCTTTTGCCAGAGAAGGAAATATTAAAAAGCTCTAACGCTCCACCCGATCATCCAGGACATAAAGCAGCGGTGCACTCGTCCACAGATGTCAGGACTCCTGTCTGTGTATTTCCAGACGCCCGGAAAACATCCTCCCAAATGACGACGGATATGATTCATGACACAGCCTCCGCTAATTCAGGCACATAGCGTTACCTGGGACAGTGCTGCTGTCATGACAAATCATGATTGTTTTCTGCTGCTAATCACCATATTTCAGTTGACCAGCTGATCAGATATGACCCTCAGGGATGTGTGATATACTGTCAGCAGATACTGCAGCAGGATATCTGCACGGAAAACACTACAACTGCTTCTACCTGCACTGTAAAAATACATCTATACAATATTTACAATTTTATAAAAGTCATGTTAACAATTGGCACTCATTTAGGTTGAGTAGATTTTTATCCATATTTTGAGTAAAATGTCACTAATTGTAATATTTATAACACAGTAAAAGAAATAAGGTTTAAACCACCTAATATATGCCATTAGATTATACAACTAATTAGACATCAAACGAGTAATATTAGCTCTTAACTGTTAAAAACAATATTTAATTTAGGGTTGGACATATCACTCTGAATGTCGATAGTATTGACACCAAAGTGCATATTATCAACATCAGAGTTATAAAAAAACATGTAAAATATTACATGTGAATGTAATATATACACCTCTAAACACACACACAGATACTGTACATATATAACTTATTATTTTTTTTATCTTTTTGTGTTTATGCTTTTATTTTCCTTTTTAAATGTGCTGTAATGGAGATGTTTAAATCTGATAGATAGACAGAGAGAGAGAGAGATACTTTATTAAGGAATTAAGGAAATTGCTTTTATTACAGGAGCAGAAAAAACACTCAGATAGTCCATCAACAGGTCACACACACACACACGCACACACACACCCACACACACACACACACACACACACACACACACACACACACACACACACACACACACACACACACACAAAGTCTAATTGCTGTCAGCAGAAAAGACTTCCAGTAGTGTTCAGTTAATATATTATTATTATTATTATTATTATTATTATTATTATTATTATTATTATTATTATTATCATTATCATTATCATTATCATTATCATTATTATTATTATTATTATTATTATTATTATTATTATTATTATTATTATTATTATTAAAATGATTTGCTCTTGTGTTCAGTTCCAGACACCAGATATTGGTTTGTGGTTAGTTTGTGATGTTATTGCAGGAACTTCAATGTTTGCCTTTGATGGTAAAGTCTGTTATGTTCTGGTTGTATTTATCTGACAGTTTTCACAGAAACAAAGAGAATGTGTGAAAGGATAATAAATAAAAGGAACAGCAGACACAGGTGCTGTCAAACATAATATCAATGATGTACATTTGGAAGAATAGTATTTGTTTTTGAATTACGCAACATATACCTACAACATTCTTTTGGATAGAGAGACAAAAGTTTTATGTCTCACTGCTGTTTGTAACTGAACACAAAGTCATTTGTATTGATTAACTAGTATTCACACAATGTCTAACCCCGCCCCTATTTTGTTCCAATCTCCAGTTTCTATGACAACCTGTTCTTGAATTAGAGCCAATAATGTGATTTTGACCTTTCTGCTAAATGCGACCTTGACCTTTGACCTTGTGCAATATGTATATATATGTGTCTGTGTGTGTAATATTATGATAATTTATCCAGTATTGATTAAGTTATAGTGTGATATGTCTATGTTTGACACAAACAGTGTTACACAAGTTAATTTGGACACATGTCACCTTTGACCTCCACAGATCTCACCAACTATTGGTCGTAGGTAGAGCTGGGCAAAAAATCGATTCAGATTTAAAATCGAGTTTTATGGCAAAATCGATTCATATTTTAGGAAAATCGTGCAATCCGATTCCCCTCCACACACACATTTTTTGCACTTTTTTTCGTCGCAAAAAGAAAACCATGAACCAGGCTGCTTTCTGTAGTGTTTCACCCCAGGCCCCGCCTACGATCCCCTTCTTCTGCAACACCCTCCAGTGAGGGAGACACGCTGACTCCTAAAAAGGTTCTAAAGGTTCAGTTGTGTGGGATCGGTTTGGGTTTTTAGGGTGTGACGAAGCCCAGCTACTGCCTGGTTGTCAGCTGTGTCTTCACACTGTTGTTGTTGACGGTAGCGGTACGACCACTGTGTTCACATCTGAAGCTAAAGTATCCAGTGGGGGGGGGCAGAACTGTTAGAAAAAGCAGAGACTAGCGCTGTCAGTACTTCTTCAAAATGTTCAACAAACACTGACTGAAAGCTTTTCTCGTGGCACACCTTATGATAAACATGGAGCACGATGTGGAGCGATAACAGACACAATAACATCATATATCAGCACTGCACTCACTGGCTTGTAAGGGAGAGTTCTAATGGGGGATGTCTGCTCATCCTACTCCTTTTCGAACATGTCATTGTTATTATTATTATTATTGTATTGATTATTGTTGCACTTTGCACATGTTCGAAATAAATCATTCAAATCAAATCAAATCAAATATATCCAAAATATTGGTAACATGTTCAGGTTTATTGAAGTAGTTTGATTGATAATAAGGTTTAGTTTTATTTTGTCCTTACAAAGTAAAAATGTTACTAGTTTTATTTTTATCTTACTTTTGCACTACTACGTTTTTTACAATGTTTTTAATATAATATGAGTATTAATGTATATTGTTTTAGTTGTTAAAATATTTTAATCTTTCTTTTTTCCAACAAAATGTATCTTTTTTTGCACAGTTTTTCCTGTAACAGTGGTGGATATGTCTGGACTTACTACAGTTCATGTAGGTAAAGTCTCAGGTTGTAGTTGCACCTTTTGCACAAATGATTTATTATTTACACTTATTTGTAGAAGTATTTTTGTTTTACATGTTATTTAATAAAAAAAAGAAGACGAAAGAAACCACGTTTATAGTGTTTTCATTTTCATTTAGCCCACGTGGGAAAAAAATGGTATCGTGAATCGAGTTTTTTAGGAAAAAATCTGAGATTTTTTTAAGAGAGAAAATCGCCCAGCCAGAGTCCTGCAAGGCTCTGATTTTGACAAACCACAACCGCCCGTACCCGTCATGTTCAAACCCGTATCCGACCCGTTTTCCGACGAAAAAAAATGTACAAATCCGCACCCGAACCGACCCACTATAAATGAACCCGATATCCAACCCGAACCCGGAAGAAAATGTCAAACTTAAATACAAAATGTATTACCACGAATATACTGAACAGTGACATAGCCAAGGCAGAACCAAATGAAAATGTTGTTAAACAGGAGCAGACAAATAATAAATTCAAAAACTATTTTTATACGTGAGCTCACGCACGCGCACGCACACACACACACACACACACACACACACACGCTTGAAAAACGCATCAAGATCCAAACTAAAGAACAGTTTTTAACCTATGAACCGCAAATTAGACCCACGATCACCCACGTCCGACCCGAACCGAACCCGTATCCGACACAGCACAACATGTTTCACCCGTTTCGTGAAAATCTGCGGTTCACCCGCGGGTCACCCACGGTTACCCGAACCCGTGCAGGACTCTGCGCCCAGCCCTAGCCGTAGGTGATAAAACCGATTATAAGAATTGTATAAATCTTCATTCCGTTCTTGAGTTATAAGCCATAATGTGTTAATTGGGACCTTGACCTTTGACCTTTACTCAAATGGATCATTGCATCTGATGTGCATTAGTTATATGTATATGTCCATGTGATTTCATGGTGATACCTACAGTATTCATTGATTTATAGCATGATATGACTCTGTGGACACACACACACACACACACACACACACACACACACACACACACACTCACACACACACACACACACACACACACTCACACACACACACACACACACACACACACACACACACACACACACAGTTTTTCTTTCCATTGATACTAATCATATTCTCTGTACGTTCCATCCAACTCCTCAGTTTTTGAATATTTAATTTACTGATCATGTACATTTTCATAATTATTATATCACAGACAAAAAAACCTGAAGAAAAAGTGAGTTTTGCATCAAAACTATATCATTAAATGAAGTGTGTCCTTCCACTGTCATTGATCCACTTCTGTGGGTTTTACTGGTGAATCAATGTTTCACAAGATGACAGCGTTTCCACGGTAACTACAGAGCCTCTGAACATCCAAATGGGTCACATCTGATGACCACGGAAAGATGACAAACTTACACCAATTATTGATATGGAGTGATAGTGATCATGCAAATAAATGAAAATTAATGTTGAAATAAAAAACAATAAATACATTCATCTAATAGTTGCATTTTGTTTCAGTTTTGGTAACATTTTAAGAACGTATCTATTGTATATTATTCAAAATGTGTTGTTTTAAGCCAACAGTTCAAGTGCGTTTCATCTAATCTTCAGTTTCTTTATCCTCAGATGAACTGACCAAAGAAATAAAAATGATGATAATAGAACACAACTACACACAGAGGCACGAAAGCATTTACTTTCTCAGAAATTAGCAGCAACTAGAGGAGCTCAACAACCAAAAAAAGTACCACACAAAAGCAGAAACAGATGCTGATGGTTTATATAATATATAACAGGGTTGAATAAATAAACACCATCGCTTTTTAAGGATTAAATACTTAAATTAAATCATTAAATGAATATTTTAGCTCTCTGATATATTCGCTGTTAGATTTATGTACTAGATAAATCTGAGAAAAAAAACAATAAAACAACCCAAAACAATATTATGACATGTATAAACATTTGCTAATTTTTCAAAATAAAACCAAAAATAAGACGATGAAAAAATGACTCATTTACTCATTATTTGTTTCCAAAACAAAAATGCGTTTTTTCAGTTTTCCTTTTTGTGTTTAAATGAATCATGGAAAATGATAAGTGTCTGTGGACACACACACACACACACACACACACACACACATACACACACACACATACACACACACACACACACACACACACACACACATACACACACACACATACACACACATACACACACACACATACACACACATACACACACACACACATACACACACACACATACACACACACACATACACACACACACATACACACACATACACACACACACATACATATACACACACACACACATGTTTTGTTTTCAATAAAAATGTATTAAAAATGACAAAAGTTTGAAAATAAATAAATAAAAAGTATAAAAAATATATAATAAATGATATAAATCAATAATTTTTAAAAATAACAAAAATTTTATTTTTTTATAAAATAAAATTTTAAATGATAAGAAATTTGAAAATAAATACATAATTTCATTTTACATGTAAAATGCCTAATTCATTCCAAGGCCCCAATATTACCCCCTAAACCCCCAATACTACCCCCTAAACCCCCAATACTACCCCCTAAACCCTTTAAAAATTACAAAAATGTACAGATTTTGTATGAATATGTGTTGTTATAATATGTATATTTATATTTTAGTGGGTCCAGGGTAATGTGGGTGTTCGGGACAGAAGAGTTTATCCAGGTCTGGGTCAGAATGAGGATGCATCAGTCTGGTGGATCATGTTTGTGTTTAAATCTTCAGGTAGTCCACTTTGTTTTCCAGTGAGCGTACGTTGGCGAGCAGGACTGATGGAAGCGGCGGTCTGAACGGGTTAGCTCTTAGCTTAGCTGGAAATCCACCGCCACAGACGCACTCCTACTTCCTCTGGCTCCGCCTCCTATGTCCCTGGAGGCGGTGCTTCTGTGGGGGGAGACTCCGCTGTACGACGCTGGATCTGAGTGGCGTAACAGACCCAGGTTCTGTAGAACGGTCCACGTCTCTGGGCTTGAGGACATACTGTACATTACTGCATTTATGTGTGGGAGGTTTCAGTTTCCTTTTGTAAATATAATTTTCTTTCGTATTCAGAGACGAAAAATTGAGGCAAAGGTTTTTCGTAACTTGGATTATTTGTTAGCTGGGTCAGTGGTCAGTGGTCAGTGGTGTGTGGTCTGTGGTCAGTGGTGAGTGGTCTGTGGTCAGTGGTCAGTGGTGTGTGGTCTGTGGTCAGTGGTGTGTGGTCAGTGGTCAGTGGTCTGTGGTCAGTGGTCAGTGGTCTGTGGTCTGTGGTCAGTGGTCAGTGGTCAGTGGTCTGTGGTCTGTGGTCTGTGGTCAGTGGTCAGTGGTCAGTGGTCAGTGGTCAGTGGTCAGTGGTCAGTTGTCTGTGGTCAGTGGTCAGTGGTCAGTGGTCAGTGGTGTGTGGTCAGTGGTCAGTGGTCAGTGGTCAGTGGTGTGTGGTGTGTGGTGTGTGGTCAGTGGTCAGTGGTCAGTGGTGTGTGGTCAGTGGTCAGTGGTGTGTGGTGTGTGGTCAGTGGTCAGTTGTCTGTGGTCAGTTGTCAGTGGTCAGTGGTGTGTGGTCAGTGGTCAGTGGTCAGTGGTCAGTGGTCAGTGGTGTGTGGTCAGTGGTCAGTGGTCAGTGGTCAGTGGTGTGTGGTGTGTGGTCAGTGGTCAGTGGTGTGTGGTGTGTGGTGTGTGGTCAGTGGTCAGTGGTCAGTGGTCAGTGGTCAGTGGTGTGTGGTCAGTGGTCAGTGGTCAGTGGTCAGTGGTCAGTTGTCTATGGTCAGTGGTCAGTGGTGTGTGGTCAGTGGTCAGTGGTCAGTGGTGTGTGGTGTGTGGTCAGTGGTCAGTGGTGTGTGGTGTGTGGTCAGTGGTCAGTGGTCAGTGGTGTGTGGTCAGTGGTCAGTGGTGTGTGGTGTGTGGTCAGTTGTCTGTGGTCAGTGGTCAGTGGTCAGTGGTCAGTAGAGGTACCACTGTAGTTTGAAAAATGAATGATATAAGGATTATGTATAATTATAAAAGTTAAAATTCTGTCCTCAATATTCTTTCCTATTTTCTGTATTTTTATTTCCACGCTGCTTCACATTAGTATAAATCCACTGAGTAAAACATCATAGAGATTCAAAGCACAGAACACACACTAATTATTTGTCCAGGTACACGTTGAACCTCAATCAGTGAATCAGTTCTAATTAACACCTCTACAGAAAAGTTCCCAAAGCTGCTGTCAACTCCGATGATGACAGTAACAACAAGTAATTGCTTTACACTGGAAAAAAAATTAAAAATAAATGAAGTGTGCACAATTAAAACAGTGGAGAATAGAAACCTCTGGGCTTTTACTGAGGTAAAGTAAGGATATGAAGTGTCACTGCGCCCAAGGAAACAATGTAGCTCCATTAACTTCAATATGTTTATTATGAAAAGTGGCAACGACACCAGGGAGTGTAGAGGTGGAAGGAACTAAGTAAAAGTACTTCATTACTGTATTTAAGTACACTTTTTAGGTATCTGTACTTTACTGGAGTACTTCATTTTCTGGAAACTTTTTTACTTTTACTTCAGTAAAGCAGTTGTATCAGTACAAACATTGAATCAACTTAAAAAAACTCTTCAATAGGTCACACATTAAAACATTTAGTCGAGTGAATCTAATTGAATGGAATTAAAACAACCCTAAAAAAAAAAACAACCCTAACCCTGTGCAATTTACTTTGGTTCACTCAACTACATTTTTTACGTGTCAAAACTATGAGATAAAAAAAGTCAAAATTAAAGAAGAATTTTTAAGTACTTTCAATGTTTGACTTTTTTCAGTGTACTTTTACCACAGTATGTTTTCACACCAGAAGCTGTACTTCTACTTAAGTACAGAATGTGAGTACTTTGACCACCCCTGGTGTGCTGGGGGGGGGGGGGGGGGGATTCAAACTACAACACACCAGCATACAGACAACTGGAGTAAATAATAGTTTTGCACCCCCACCTCTGTCAAATACTGAAGGGGAAGTTGTGGAGGTGTCATGTGTTTACAAACAAACGTTTCATCTTTGAACGGGGCTTTAATTGTTCTGTTTTTTTCTTCTGTTCAATGAGTTGATGCTGGAGGCAGTGGAACTGAAGAGTGTAAAAAATAATTAAAAAACACTAAATGACAGTATGAGCTTATTATTAGAGCTGTTTTATACAAGTATAAAAACTATAAAAACAAAAAAAAGAAGTTATTACAAGGTGTCGTTGGTCATATTTCCTGTAGTCGCGTGTTTAGACACTTTTCAAACTGGTCCAGGTTCATCCAGGATTTCTTCTGGATCTGCAACAACATCTCATCATTTGTTCCATGTGACACTAACAACACGTCATCAAATTTTCATTAACATCCGTCTGTACCTTTTTGAGTTATCTGGCTAGCAGACAGACAGGCAGACAGGCAGACTGGCAGACAGACTGGCAGACTGACAGGCAGACTGACAGGCAGGCAGACTGACAGACAGGCAGACAGACAGACAGGCAGACAGGCAGACTGGCAGACTGACAGGCAGACTGACAGGCAGACTGACAGGCAGGCAGACTGACAGACAGACTGACAGACAGACAGGCTGACAGACAGACAGACAGACAGACAGACAGACAGACTGGCAGACAGACAGATACATCATCTCTTTGATGGACGTTATGTTTTTAATGTCATCTCTAAGTAAATCTCATACTTTCACTCCTTTAACTGTAACACACTCTTTAACATGGTCTGTGTTTATACTTTAGTTCGTCATCATATGAACCTTTTCTTTAAACACTTTCTGTAGATAAACAGGAAGAAGATGAATTCTTACTAAATGATCTGAGCCGTTTTTCAATGTCCACACATTTGAATATTTTTGGTCTGATAGGAGTTTGTACATTCTTAAGGCAAAACAATGCTGGGGTTCAGACTAGTTTTATAAAGTTCCAACAGAGGAAGTCAAATATGGAAATAGGAGAGTACAATAAAGTAAATATAAAGATTTGACATTAAATTTGTGACTTCTTCTGTAAAATGCTTCAGCTCACACACAGACATTTCATACTTAATGAGATGATGCACAATGACCTCTGACCCCACACATAGTCTGAACAGACCAGACCCTTTCACTACCTGTGCACGACTGGTTTGGAAACAAATCATGAAGAAATGACTTCTCTTTCCCCAAGATAAAGGAACTTTAGAGTTTTTCTTCATGTCTAAGGAGGGACATTGTAACCCCTAACCCTGACCCTAACCCTAACCCTAACCCTAACCCTGACCCTAACCCTGACCCTGACCCTAACCCTAACCCTGACCCTGACCCTAACCCTAACCCTAACCCTGACCCTAACACTTTGACATCTTTAATAGTAAGATGTTGAAGATGTTCTTTCTCAAGTTGGAAAAGATAAGATATTCTGTGAAAGGTACTTCTGTTAAATGTTTTCAAAAATGGTAATCCTTCATAGATCCTTCTCAACACCCAGTCTCTTTTTTTGTTTGTTTGTTTGTGATTGTCAACGTCTTCATTATGTGGGTTTACAATGTGTTGTCAGACACGTTTATTTAACCATTTCACTTCTGAGACTAACACTTTCAGTCAAAAATTAATAGAATAAGTAACAAAATGGACAATAACAGCAAACAATAACCCAACAAAATAAGTAACATGAATAAAATACAATATTAAATGTAGAAATATAACACAAAATAAGGAACAAAATGAACAAAAACTAATAAATGTTTACAAAATAATAACCGAACTTAGTTAAAATAAAATAAAACCAAACATAAATAAATAATATTGTAATTTGGTTCCAGCAGTTTTAGTTTTGGCTTTTTCTTTTTTCTAAATTAGTTGCTTTTTGATACCTGTTTATTTTCATATTTCACATCCGTTAACTTTTTTCTGAATATTGAAACTAAACCATCCTTTCAGAACACGTCATTGTTGACACATCAGGAGTTAAATTTTGTTTATTGACTTTTTTCCACTGTTTATAGGAAAAATAAAAGGGAAGATGAATATTATGTTTGACCTTGACTTTTGATATTGTCATCCCCCCAAAAAAATATTAATTTAAAAACAAATGAAGAAATGACTTGTTTCGTTGTCTTATCCTGGGTTTTATTTTGAAAAACGAATGAACAAATGATACACAGGTTTATCTCCTTTTGCTAAAAACTGTTTCTTTGTGGAAAACATTAACGTAAAGGACAAGAACGTAGAAGAAGACATGGTGTCCCTGGACAGACAGATGTCCCATGATTCCACTAAAACCAAAGCACATGGATGTGAGTCCTGACGACAAATGTGCATCGTGGATCCTTCCTCTGCTGTGTTTTTACTGCGCTGTTTAAAACAGGATATAAATGTGACTTTATTATCAAAGCTGGAACAGAACTAGGATTAAATCACAGTGTGGGATAGTAAGCCTCCCATAAAAGAACCCAAAAGCAGCTGCCCCCCCCAATTTTTAAAACATCTACAGCACATGTGTCAAACATAAGGCGCGGGGACCAAATCCGGCCCACCGAAGGTTCCAGTGTGGGCCTTCGGATCAGTTTGTGACGTGCAAAAATGAAACTGAAAATGGTGTAAAAAAAAAAAACACTTTAGTTCAGGTTGATCAGACCAGAAAAATATTGTCAGGATAACAAATAAATAATTACAACTGCAAATGCTCTTTGTTTTAGTATAAAAAATGTTAAATTATATGAAAATATCAACATTTAGAAACTGTCATTTTACAATAAATACGAATAACCTCAAATGACTTGAGAGAAATAAATGTAATTTTAACACTATCCTGCCTGTTACTGAATGTTTTGTGTATTTGTTAATATATGTACATACATATATAAAAATATGTCAGATTATAGCACAATGGATCATTTCCATCTGGGGTCAAAAATGGCAGGTTAAAAATGTACAGAGAAAATAAAAGCACAGATATTCCATTATAGTAAAAACCATTCTGGGTCTTAATTAAACAAACACGCTTTCAAAATCCAACCGTCATTTACAATTCACTGCATGTTATAATTGTACGAAAAAAGCTTTTTCTCCAGTTTCTAGT
>CM035786.1:4006446-4018946 GCA_020466265.1 Siphamia tubifer | reverse complement strand
CCCTCTACTGTCTGTGTGGTGTGTCCCCTCTACTGTCTGCGTTGTGTGTCCCCTCTACTGTCTGCGTGGTGTGTCCCCTCTACTGTCTGTGTGGTGTGTCCCCTCTACTGTCTGCGTTGTGTGTCCCCTCTACTGATGGATTTACCATCATTCATAGAAAACAACAGAGAAACCAGACACTCAGAAAAAGTCTGTCCACTCCACGTCACCAGGACATTGGCCCCACCCACCTGGGGTTAAGCCCCTCCCCCATTGCAGCCAATCTGCAGTAGCATTAGCATTAGCATCTACTAGAGCAGACGGCGCCACAGTAGCTGCTGCACAAACTGTAAAAAACTGTTGGATCAAACTGGTTCATGTGTCTCTGTGGAAATAAAGACTGTTTTTTTACTGCACGTTTTCAAAACAAGTGACGTCACCAAACCTAGCTGGATGTTACTCTGGGATGGTAAACACACACAGAATGAGTCCTTTAATAAAGTTAATATTAATAAATAACCATAGAATGACATACTCACTCACACACACATGGTGATGACAATAATTTCACCCAACAAATGTTGTGCAAGATTAAAAACACAAAGGTTTGGGACACATCGGCTGAGATTTTTAAAGATGATGAGCGGCTCCCAGTGTTTTAGTTTCCATGGAAACCAGGTTCAAATGTGTCTTTGGGTGTTACAGGTTTAGATGCTGCGTTAGCGTTGATAACTTTTGAATGATGAAGCAGAACAAACATATTTATAAACATATTAACTTACAAACAATGACATGGAATTTAAACAGAAATAAATGCAGGTATGTGAGAAAGGTCAAAGGTCATGTGATGTTCATGTATGCGAGTAAGGTCAAAGGTCATGTGATGCTCATAAAGACTATTGACTATTTTTTTAAAATGCGGGTCTAGAAGCGGGTCAGGTGGGTCTTTTTCACTGCTCATCACTGACAACTGCTTTGTTTTTGTAAATGACTTAATTAACTAACTACCAACCTGGACTTTTGACAGATTTTTCTTTTGTATGAAGTTAAACTGTGTAAAGTTTTTAGTTTTTAGTATTGGACTCATGTACATTTTCAAACACCATTTTATGTCTAACGTTTGTCTTCTCACACACACATCCAAACAGCAGGTTTTAGTTCAATTAAAGACGGTGTGAGCGTTCATGAGCATTTATCACAGCTTTGAAAACATCTGTTCCAGTGGCCTCAAGGTTTAGAAATGACTCTGTGCTGGAGTTGATAGTCAGCACGTGTTCCCCTCAGCCTTGTACTATGACACACAATCTTTCTTTAAAACCTTCACTGACATAAATGAATAAATGAAATAAATGATTCACTCTTGTTTTAAGCAAAGAAAAAGCAAAGATCTAGATTTTTTATTTTTGACACAAGGTCATTTTTATTACAGGAGCAAAGTCTGGAATAATATTACCTCTGCCAAGGAGGTTATGTTTTGGACGGCGTCTGTCTGCCTGTCTGTCTGTCTGTCTGCCTGTCTGTGTGTCTGCCTGCCTGTCTGCCTGTCTGTGTGTCTGCTTGCCTGTCTGTCTGTCTGTCTGTCTGTCTGTCTGTCTGTCTGTCTGCCTGTGTACAACATGAGTCAAAACATTAAGGATGGATTTTGTTAAAACTTTCAGGATATTTTGGGAATGACACAAGGACCAATCGATTCTATTTTGGTGAAGATCCGGAAGAGATCCTGGATTACTGTCAAATGTATTCTCCATTTACAGTAATGTTAAATTTCAAGGTGATCCAGAATCCAGGATTCATTCATTCATTATCTGAACCCGCTTTATCCACACTTGGGTCACGGGGGTCACTGGGGGCCTAATCCAGCTACAATGGGCGAAGGCGGGGTACACCCTGTATGAGATGCCAGTTCATCTCAGGGCTGAACAT
Source organism: Siphamia tubifer (assembly GCA_020466265.1). Lineage (NCBI taxonomy): Eukaryota > Metazoa > Chordata > Actinopteri > Kurtiformes > Apogonidae > Siphamia > Siphamia tubifer. The sequence continues at coordinate 4,017,044 of CM035786.1, read as the reverse complement.
ATATAGACAAACAATCACTCTCACATTCACACCTATGGACAATTTTAGATTAACCAATTAACCTATCAGTGCATGTGTTTGGATGGTGGGAGGAAACCGGAGTGCCCGGCGAAAACCCACGCGGACACGGGGAGGACATGCAAACTCCACACAGAAAGGTCTGGTACGGGATTCGAACCAGGGTCCTTCTTGCTGTGAGGCACGAGTGCTAACCACTGCACCACCGCGCTAACCACTGCACCACCGCGCTAACCACTGCACCACCGCGCTAACCACTGCACCACCGTGCTAACCACTGCACCACCGCGCTAACCACTGCACCACCGCGCTAACCACTGCACCACCGCGCTAACCACTGCACCACCGTGCTAACCACTGCACCACCGCGCTATCCACTGCACCACCGCGCTAACCACTGCACCACCGCGCTAACCACTGCACCACCGTGCTAACCACTGCACCACCGCGCTAACCACTGCACCACCGTGCTAACCACTGCACCACCGCGCTAACCACTGCACCACCGCGCTAACCACTGCACCACCGCGCTAACCACTGCACCACCGCGCTAACCACTGCACCACCGTGCTAACCACTGCACCACCGTGCCGCCCAGAATCCAGGATCTCTTCCGGATCTTCACCAAAATAGAATCGATTGGTCCTTGTGTCATTCCCAAACTATCCTGAAAGTTGAATCCAAATCCATCCATCATTTTTTCAGTTATGTTGTACGCAGTCAGACAGACAGACAGACAGACAGACAGACAGACAGACAGACGCCTGCAAAAACATAACCTCCTTTGTGGACCTGCCTTAATTCGGGGGGGTGCTTTTGTACTTTATGTATTTTTTATTTTTATTTTTTGGATGTGTTTGTTTCCTGGCAGTCAGACAGAAAACGGACAAACTTAAACAAATATAAAACTGAGTGAATCTCAGCCAAACAGTGGATCAAACTCAACATTTGAACGCCCACCTGCTGTCATACTGACCATGTTCTGTGATGACTGGCACCACACTCCTGAGGTTCAAAGGCTGATCAAGGACTCCTCAGCCCTGCATGACATTTTTTGGGGCTTTTTTTTCTGAGCCAAAACTAAGGTTCTGTGTGAGTGATATGAAAACCTTCTTTACTTTAAAGACAAACTAACAGAAAACTAAATAAATAAATACATGAATAAAATAAGTGAATGAATAGAAAAATAAAATAAATAAAATAAAAAATAAGAGCAAAATGCAGACAACTTAGAAAAAGGAAAGAAAAAAAAAGGGAAGAAGAAAAAAGGGAAAAGAAGAAGAAGGAAGGGAGGAAAAAAGAAAACAATAAACTACAAAAAAAACTGTATTTGTTACCTACTTTCATATCTGCTCATTTGTTTTTAGTTTTTTTTTTGTTTTTTGTATATATGTCTATGTTTAGTACTTCAGTTATTGATTATTGGTATTGTTATTATTGTTATTGTTATTATTTTATTTATCATCATTTTTGTACTATGCACTATATTACTATAAGATGAATTTAGGTTATTGGGGAAGTGAAGAAGGGGTAGAATTAAATAAACTTATGCTTCATCCTACTCCTTTTCGGACATGTCATTGTTATTATTATTATTATTGTATTGATTATTGTTGCACTTTGCACATGTTCAAAATAAATCATTCAAATCAAATCAAATCAAACTAACAGAAAAATAAAACTAATCTGAAAACATGACTTTGGAGAGAGTTCTCAGTTAGTAGGTACGTTTACATGCACTTTGACAAATTCAAACGACTGCTTTACTACAATTAAAGTCCGTTTTCAGCCTCTATGGGAGCATTTCTCACACTACTGTGGGACACCTCCAGTGTCATTTGGAGAAGAAAACACCAGGATTTCTCTCAACTCATACGAAAAGCAGCGAATCAGCTTTAATAAAAATATCACCATCTCTGCTTCAGAAGCAGCTGTGTCACCTCTGGAAACAAATCCACGGAGCTCACTGTTTTGAAATGTCTTTCATGTTTGTTTTCAGGTCATATTTATGTCAAATCTATGGCTGACCCATGAATTGAGTTGCCATGTTTTCAGTTTGTCTTAGGTCAGTTGTCCAATTATCAGAATTTTTTTTGATAATTGTTCAGGTTTGGATTCTGATAGGACAGTAGGAACCATGGGAGGGGCCAATGTGATGCTAACATCCACCATAATTATGTATTCTTTAAGCACTACATTCAACTATCACACCAGGAAGTAGAAGACAGAGCGTGGACAGCAGCAGTACGGCGCAGCTGACGCTCTTCATCTGGATGGTGTTTGATGATTTGTCCACAAAAGAAGAACTTCTGACACGACTGCCCCTGAAGACAACTACGAGGGGAGTTGACATTTAGAACACAGTGAAGGAGTTTTTGGTGGAAAAAAAAAGGTGCCGCTGGAAAAGCTGGTATCAGTGACTACGGAAGGGGCTCCAGCTATGATGGGCCGACACACTGTAAAACTGACCCAGAGTTCCCAAACTTTCTGCAGTAGAATCAAGAATCTTTATTGTCATTATGCAGGCATAACGAAATTCTGAGTAGCAGCTCTAGGTTTCAAATAGAAGAATAAAAAAGATTTAAAAAATAGAGGATATAATAAAATAAATATATATATAGAATATAAGAGAGGAAATAAGGCACACATGAAATAAATAATGTTAAGATTAAGGTAGCAATGAGTAGTGCAAATTGCAGTACCAGTGCATCATACACCAGCAGGCCTCATGTGCTCTGAGCATGTAATGACTCCTGTCATGAAGATCATAAACAGCACAGAACATTCAAGGTACTTTTGGATCCAATGTTCAGCAGGGGACGAGTTTTACAACGTTTTTTGTCACTTTTGGATGAAATCAAAGAGTTCATGCAGTCCAGAGGTGAGGACACCGTGCTGCTGCAGGACACTGAGTGGATACTTGACCGTGTATTTTTAACGGACATTACTGGAAAACTGAACAGTTTGAACTGTGAGCTGCAAAGCAAAGGTAAAACTGTCGGCAATATGAGAAGTGTTTATAATTCATTTAAAACTAAAAGGGAAAAAAAAATATAGTTGTTTTTGTATTTGACTCTTGCATTGTGGGTATTTGATCTTTGTTGTTGTTTTGTTTTTGTTTTTTTTCCTGCAGAACATATTGCAGTAAGGTATTGGTAATGGTGGTTAAATAAGCTTCGGCTTCAGCCCTAAACCTTTTCAGTCAAGCAGTATATTCATTATGTGTGAAAATGTGTCTACCTGCCTTGTGCTTGTTTTTTTTTGTTTTGTTTTGTATCTTGACCGAGATAAAAAAAAATAAAAAAAAATAAAATAAAAAAAAAAGATGAACCTTTTCTCTGTGCACATGGTGCTGAAACACAACGCTTCTGTATCTGAGGCTTTTGACAAAGTATCAGTAAAGTACTGTCAGCTCAGAAACAGAACAGGTTTGATGTCATTTCTAATCCTTTCATGTCATGCATTACTGAACAGTTCAGTGCAACATTCAGCCTGGATGTTAAACAGGTAAAATTGAAACACTGCAAAATGAGCTCCACCTCAAAGCCCACCAGGCTGCACCAAAGGTTTGGTAAAGTCCAGTGGTGTATGTGCAGTAAGTCTGTTATGAACACGCCTCACTGAGTACAACCCACTAGTTAACAACATGCTAACCCAGGGTTCCCACTAACTGACAAACAGATAACAGATTTGGTGTCCAGTTCAAAGTGTGACATGATTTATTTAAAAATTTGAGAGTTGACTTTTGTATTTTACATGAGTTATTATTTGTACAAACATGGTTCAAATAAAAGTAATTCATGATTTGATAAAAAATGTTAAAATGGGATATTATGATTTATGAGACTGTCTTAGACGTGATCATTTGAAAATGTTCAATTTGAAAAATGTGCACTTAGAGAAAATATAAAAAATAAAGTGTTTTATATTGATATTTATCTGTTTCTGTGTACAGTATATTTATTGTAAGAAATCATTAAGAGGATCAGTGTTTCCATAAAGATTCATTCATTAATTATTAATAATAAAATAGAGTTAAATGTAAATTGAGCAAATTGGTTATTTATTTAAGTGTGTATCAAACTCCCTTCACATTAATCAGTACCTCATAAATAGCTCTTGGTTTCAAAAAGGTTGGTGACCCCTGATGTAACAGGACACTGATAGAAAAGAAAAGGAATGAATGAGTGCTTCTTGTTAAGAAGAGTAGTGAACAAAACAAACACTGGAATATCATTAAAAACAATGAAGCTCAGTAGTTGTTCTACTTATTTAAAGTAAACATTTTTAATAAACACATATATGACGTACAGAGGATTGTTATTTTCATTGTATTCTAGTTTTTTTTTTATCTGTTTAATTTTCCTGAGTGGCTCAAACATAAGATGTTTAATTTTAACCATATATTGTTTTACTCATGAAATGTAAAATCAAACAGTGTCCCATGCTCAGGGTCCCCACAACTTTATTTATTTATTTTTATTTTGTTACTTTGTCTCATTGGTTATTTTATTTTATTATTGAATATTAATTATTATTTTTCCTTCAAGGATGTCTTTGTATTTATTAATTAGTTTTACTTTTTCAATGTGTTAAATATGTTTCTATGAATGTGTTTGTGAAAATGAAAAATGAGGTCAAATTAAATCATGGACTGTTTAGTGAAGAAAGGAATGAGTTTAAATAAGATTGTGTAGAAACGAACAACAGGAGACGTCAGGCTCACGTCTCATCAACCAGTTTATTCTTAAAAAAAAGAGCTTTTTAAACACAAGGGAGATCAACACCTAATTACCGCCACCCGGTGCTCATTTCTGTTACTCACGGACCTTCAAAATAAAGGTCTTTGTGTGTGAGTACCAAACACACACTTGTGGGCAACACAATTGACTCCTTTTCAAATGTGCAAATGAAGACATGTTTGATTTTGTTTTTCATGTACATGTCCTTTATTTATTTTATTTCATTACCAGGGACAGATCAGGACTGTTTTATTATTAAGAATTCAAAGAGGATTGAACTGAACTGATGGTGTAAATGTTAAAAAATGATTATGGATGTTTGTGTTGATGGGGGGGTATGAGGTTTTTATTTTACTTTTTTATTTAACCTTTATTTAACCTTTATTTAACCTTTATTTAACCTTAATTTAAACTTTATTTAACCTTTATTTAACCTTTATTTAACTTTTATTTAAACTTTATTTAACCTTTATTTAACTTTTATTTAACCTTTATTTAACCTTTATTTAAACTTTATTTAACCTTTATTTAACCTTTATTTAACCTTTATTTAACCTTTATTTAAACTTTATTTAACCTTTATTTAACCTTTATTTAACCTTTATTTAAACTTTATTTAACTTTTATTTAACTTTTATTTAACCTTTATTTACCCTTTATTTAAACTTTATTTAACTTTTATTTAACCTTTATTTAAACTTTATTTAACCTTTATTTAACCTTTATTTAACCTTTATTTAACCTTTATTTACCCTTTATTTAAACTTTATTTAACTTTTATTTAACTTTTATTTAACCTTTATTTACCCTTTATTTAAACTTTATTTAACTTTTATTTAACCTTTATTTAACCTTTATTTAAACTTTATTTAACCTTTATTTAACCTTTATTTAACCAGACAAGTCATTGAGAACAGATTCTTATTTACAATGACGGCCTGTGTTGGTTCATACAGTATTGTTTTGTAAAAGAGGGACTTTATAACTCGGACTTTTTCCAACTCCTTTTCGAGTATAAACATTTTTTGTTGACTCTGTTGATTGATGTTTTGTGTGTTTGAAATAAACTGAACATTTGATCCTCCATACCCACAGTTTCTCTGGTATCTGCTCACACAGGCTGGAAGTCATAACAATAAAACATAGGTTCATACTGGTCTTTCTTTTCATTACTGTGAAGTGATGCATTCAAAACAACAAGGGTTCTTCTCCACGGTGGAAACTAGTTCCAGTTTTGCTAAATATTTCAGTTGGTTATGAAATATTATAATATATATATATATATATATATATATATATATATATATATATATATATATATATATATATATATATATATATATATATATATATATATATATATATATATATATATATATATATATATATATATATATATATATATATATATATATATATATATATATATAATATAGCTCATATTAGAGCTTTGGCCAAAAATCATATTCCAATTTCATTTGGAAATGAATGTAGATATTTGATTAATATTCAAATATGTATTAATTATATTATTCTGAAAATGCCTCACAAACTAGTCAGCATTAAAATTAAATATTATATTCAGTCCACCAGGGGGCAGTATTCAGTCAAATATGTCAAATATTCTGGCGTGTTTCCAACTATTACTGATGAAAATGCAGCGTGGCAGTAATGAACATTATTACATATTTAACATTATATAATAAACAAATGTCAACATTTGCCCGTTGCCTTGTTGTGTGTGAAACACTGTTCCTTAGTTTTCCTGGTTGCCTGTTACTGATGAAAGCCGCTAAACTGTTAGCTAAACTGTTAGCTAAACTGTTAGCTAAACTGTTAGCTAAACTGTTAGCTAAACTGTTACAAAATGAGCAGGTACAAAAATGGACATGATATGGAAAACGGTGACAGATTAGGGTTAGTTGTTTTTTTTTACTTAGTTTCACTTTGTAACTTATGACACATTTTTTGGAGTGTGAATGTCCAACGTGCCCTGACTATTGTTCATGAATGTGCAGGACTGACCAGTGACCACTCCGCCGTGGGTTACGTACCAGCTGGACGCTAACGTCTACAGATGTCCAGACAATGACCTTCGCGTTCATGAGTCACATATTTTCCCACATGTAAAAAAAAATGAGCTGAACTGAAAGCGTTTATAAAAATAAACTAAATAGACGTAATCAGAATCAGCATCGTTTTTTATTCGCCAGATACATTTGCACATACATGGAATTCTATTCCGGCAGGTGGTGTCACTCTCAGAATAGTAATAGTAATATAAAATATAAAATAGTATGTACAAGAGAAAAAAAATAAAAATAAAGGTAATAAATAATATTTTACAAAAAGGGTGGTGCAAAGTACACGAGGTAGTGCAATCAGTGTGAATGTAGGACTTGAATGTATGGCAGTGCAAGACTGTATCAGCTGTTAGTTAAAGTTATGGCAGTGGGGTAAAAACTGTTTTTAAGTCTGGTGGTTTTGGTGCACAGGGCTCTGTAGCGCCTACCGGAGGGGAGGAGGGAGAACAGGTTGTTACCCGGGTGGGCAGAGTCTTTAATAATGTTGGCTGCCCTCTTCCTGGTTCTGGAGGAGTACAGTTCCTGGATGGAGGGCAGGGGGACTCCTGTGATTTTTTCTGCCGTCCTGACTGTGCGCTGCAGTCTGTTCCTGTCCTGCTGTGTGGCTGCTCCGAACCACACAGTGATGGAGGAGCACAGGACAGACTCAATAACAGCCGTGTAGAACTGGACGAGCAGCTCCTGCGACAGGCCATGTCTTTTCAGCTGTCGCAGGAAGTACATCCTCTGCTGGGCCTTCTTCAGGATGCAGTGGATGTTCTTCTCCCACTTCAGGTCCTGAGAGATGGTAGTTCCCAGGAACTTGAAGGTCTCGACAGCTGACACGGGGCTGTTGCAGATGGTGAGGGGGGGCAGAGGCGGGGGCTGTCTCCTGAAGTCCACCGTCATCTCCACAGTCTTGAGCGTGTTCAGCTCCAAGTTGTTCTGGCTGCACCAGAGCACCAGCCGCTCGATCTCCTGCCGATATGCAGACTCATCTCCGTTCTGGATCAGGCCGATGACTGTGGTGTCGTCTGCAAACTTCAGGAGTTTGATGGCTGGGTGCGTGGAGGTGCAGTCGTTGGTGTAGAGGGAGAAGAGCAGAGGGGACAGGACACCCACACCCTAATGACTCCATATAAAGGTTAGAATAATAAGAGCTACCTAATATTCAAACGTCTGTTTCTTATAACATTTGAATTATATTCAAATGTCAAAATACCTTATATTTTTAATATGAAGTTCCTTCTAAGGCACCATCTTCATATGTTGTTAAACATCATGAGGGGGTCGTTTTTGGGCAGATGGTTAAAAAAAAAACCTCAAAGTTGCTGAAGAGGAGATAAAGCAAAAGTAAAAATAGTAGAATAACTTTGTCTTATCTTCAAATGTTCTTCTCTGAGGCATGACAGTAAAAAAGTCAATAGAATCATGAAGCAGTAAGTCAAAGATATTTTTCATTAGCCTGGAGTGATTAAGTTATGACACTCAGTGTGAGTTTGTCACGTTTGTTTGAAATCTTTATTTTGAACATGTAGAAAATAAAATCAATACAAATGAAACCACAAAGGTAAACATTAGACTTTTTTTGTTTGTTAGGAGGATATAATAAATTAAAATAAATGAAATTAAACATGCTAAACAATTATTAGTGTTATTGAAATGTACTGTCACTGGTCACCATGATATTCTATTTATCATGTATTATTAACAACTGTCAATCACCTTAATAGTTTGTGTTTAACCAGTTTGACTGGAGGAGAAATCTGCAGATGCTTTTATTTGTTTAACCCTTTAAACAAAGTCAATTTAATCCTGTTCTTGAACCATTTTGATAACATGCAGTTGGTGTTTGATGAAATGAAAATATTCAAATGAAAACTGGGATATTGGAGGCGGAGCCTGTTAAATGATGCAATAGCCATTGTGGATATTTAATGATGTTTTGGACTACAAATGCAGGGCCGTAGACAGCTTTGGCTGGGCCCAGGATGAAATAATCTGAGTGGACACCCCACACCCATACCCTAACCCACACACACACACACACACACACACACACACACACACACACACACACACAGTCTCTATTCATGCCAATCCTTAAATTAGTATTCCAAACCTATAATAACAGTCTACAGATATTTATATAAATGTAAAGAGTATAAAGTACATATATTTATATAAATGTAAAGAGTATAAAGTACATATATTTATATAAATGTAAAGAGTATAAAGTACATATATTTATATAAATGTAAAGAGTATAAAGTACAGATATTTATATAAATGTAAAGAGTATAAAGTACATATATTTATATAAATGTAAAGAGTATAAAGTACATATATTTATATAAATGTAAAGAGTATAAAGTACATATATTTATATAAATGTAAAGAGTATAAAGTACATATATTTATATAAAAATGTAAAGAGTATAAAGTACATATATTTATATAAATGTAAAGAGTATAAAGTACATATATTTATACAAATGTAAAGAGTATAAAGTACATATATTTATATAAATGTAAAGAGTATAAAGTACATATATTTATACAAATGTAAAGAGTATAAAGTACATATATTTATACAAATGTAAAGAGTATAAAGTACATATATTTATATAATAATGTAGGGAGTACAAGTAAAAAGCTTCCAGAAAAATAAATACTCCAGTAAAGTACAGATACCTAAAGGCAGTAGTTAAGTACAGTAAAGGAAGTACTTGTACTTGGCAGATGGATCTATGTTTGCGAACATCTTTCAGCGTTCACTGCAGCCCTCAGTGTCAGACTCACACGTTCCCTCACAGATCTGAGCCTGGTTACTGACTGCAGTGTTAGATGTGGACCCTCAGCCCGTCTTTTAGAGGGTACAGTACACTTGATGACATGTGGGAACCCCCAACCCTAATCTTTTCTTGAGAATTTGAGCAGCCGTTTTCATGGGAGACGGGGACAAAACCAGAGCCCTGGGCCCCTGAACATCTGGACATTTACTGGAGGACGCCAGCGCTGTAATGGTCAGCTGTGTGTACACATGTATACTTGTCATTTCCCACAATTCATAGTTGGAAGAATCAGCAGAGCAGATGCTTTCAGCTGGCAACACAAATGTGGATGTGTAAAAGAAAAGTGTGGTTGTGATGTCTTTAAATACATCTGAAGGAAAATCTGTAAAGAAAGCGCTTTACATTAGTGATCCATTATTCATTCACTCTCACATGCTCGCTCTAGTGGCGGTATCTCAACATAAAGAAGTGTTTCTGATTGTTTTTATTAGGGTTATCAGGGCAACTGTTAAAAGGAAACCAGTGATCCTTTAAACTAGTACTGACAGAATGTTAAACAAATTACACTGACCTTTGGTAACAATTTAACCCTTTAACACCCACTGTTGCAAATATGTAACATAATAAAACTAGTATTCAGGGAATGCCAAATGTCGCTCCTGTTTTGTGCAAATGTAAATGTATGACACCAACTATATTTAGATTTTACATGTTGTTTTGTTGGATGTGTCCGGTAAATATTTGTCTCACACCTAAAGAAGATTTTCTGCCGCGGCAAATAATGATGTTTGGATTCTGTTCTCCAGTTTCTTTGACAACCTGTCCTTCAATTAGAGCCAATAATGTAATTTTGACCTTTTTCAACATTGATAATTTTGTTATAAGTATATATGTGTCAGTGTGTGTAATAATATGGTAATATATCCAGTATTGATTAAGTTATAGTGTGATATAGGGCATTAATGACTTCAGGTTGGGTG
>CM035786.1:3983946-4001446 GCA_020466265.1 Siphamia tubifer | reverse complement strand
ACAAGGGCTTTAGTTTAGTGTAGAAGGCTTTGTTCTGAGGCCTCCCATTGGTTCAAATCTATAATTATGTAGATTTTTATTTAAGGGTTGTCTAGAGCAACCTTTTTACCACAGACCAGTTAAAGTTTGACAATTTAACCATGGACCGGGGGGGTGGGGGGGTTACATAGATTGTTATTATTGGTCGCCACAAATACATTACAAATTCTACAGAGCGTCTTGGTCTGTGGGAATCACCTGTCACCATGAATCCATATTTCCAGTCCAACTCCTGGTATTGTTGGTTAAAATCTTTCTTTTTCTTGGAGGTTGGAGCCTCTTCTTCTGTCTCTTCAGTTGCCTTTTCCTCTTCAAAAAGAAACCTTCCAAAGACATCTGTTTTTACTTATTCTGCGAACATGTGGGTTATATTTTTGGCATTAAGGTGACAGATGGAACCGAGAGAATCTGGTCATTTTTCAAAATAAAAGATTGTTCAGACTCAGATAAGAAATACAAGATAAATAATGAATTACTTAATTAATTATTAGGCGGCCGGTGGCCCTGTACTAATTGATCCACAGACGGGTACCGGTCTGTGGCCCGGGGGTTGGGGACCACCCCATTTTTCCAACAGTACCAAACATGACGGGGAAATACCTAGTCGATTTTTCTTAGTTTTAGACTTCATTACTGTCAGAGTCAGTTGTTGTTCTTCCTAAAAGACATGATTTGAAGAAGTTACGCTAGGAATTGAACAAACACTCATAGTTAGAAGTGTTCAGGAGACATTTTACTGGGATTTTATCAACAAACTTCAACTTTGTGTGAGTGACACTGGAGGCAAGGAGGGTGAAGTGTCTTGCCCAAGGACACAACAGACTGACTAGGACAGATTGGGAATCGAACCGCCAACCCTTTGGTTAATGGACAACCCGCTCTACCAGCTGAGCCATGGCTGCCCATGGCGCAGCTGAAAATGTTCAAAGTTCTTTTTGTCCAAAAACATGTTGTAGTAGAGTACCATAAGAAACCTAATCTGAAAGCAAATAGGGCAGAAGGTATTTTAATAATTGCTGCTCAGACTATAAACTTCTGTTTGTTTTCTTATTTTTTTGTGTATATCACAGAGTGGCTAGAAACGTGGAGAACGACGCTTCCATAAATCACAGCACAAAGACTTGTTCTGCTGGTGGCCTTGTACAAACAGGAACAAAGATGGCTCTTAAATTAAAGGAAAAGTTGGCCCAACTGACTCCTTCAGCACAAAAAAGCATTAAAAATTAAACATTCTTTCCATTCTTACAAACTGTTCTTACATCAATACACTATATATAACCCTGAGTTTGAGTCTCAACCTTTTATGTTACTCTTGTGTTTAAAAGTTTCATATATTGAACTTTTATCATAGAAAATTCCAGTAGAATATAATAGACACTATTTTCATTTAAAACAGCACACATGGAAAAATAAATAGGAGGGTTAGGGTTAGACCACCTTTGGGTTTTTTTTCAATTTCTTGTTCAGATTATAAGGCCCACTTAAAACATGCCTTATAATGTAAAGTTCTTTATATATGGATTAATTCTGGGTGTGCTTAGTGACTTTTTATCTAATAATGTTGTCTTTTTATCTCATAATTTTCCACTTTTTATCTCATGATTTTGACTTCAGTTAATGCACCTTACAGTCCTGTGCGCCTTGTTTATGTTTTTACCGCAACAGTCCCGATTTGGGGTTATGTGTCCTGAGTCCCGACAAAAGTCTGTCAGGACATGGATGTGTCCTGATTTTCGCCACTTGCTACATTTGAGCAACATGGGTATAATTGTAGATACAAATACTAAACACCGCAGTGACAACTAGCTTGTATATTGTGACTAATGTCTTCAGTCAGATCGAACAACAGCTGCCTTCGACACATTCTGAGGACTCTAAATTCTCAGTTGCCATGCAACAATAAAATCAACATTGCTGAAAAACACCAAATATAAGCCAGTTCTGTTGAAAGGCTGGTGCATTTATATTTAGACAAATAAAGGTCAGTTCCAAATAAACAGGATCTAATTGATTATGAATTAGGAAGAAGGTTTGACCATTGGTTCTGCAGGTTTTTCCTCTTAGCTTGTTTTGTTTAGTTTCTAGGCCACGTAATATCTACTGTGTTTTTCACTCAATTGTTGCGTCAGTGGAGCGAAAAGTGAAAAAAAGGCAAAAAATATGCATTTGAAAACTCAGGGGAAACAGGTGTTAGGGTATGGCATGATTTATGGTGATAAAATCCACATTTAAAAGGAATATCATGTTGCTATGACACGCTGTTATTTAAAACACAACTACAAACAAAATACCATTTAAGATAATGAATATCATCTGAGATACTGATAAATGTGAGCTTCAAAAAAAAGCATAAAAACACTTCAGTGTCACGTTTACATTCAAAAAAATGTGTGTGTGCATGAGTATGGTCAAGTGTCCCAGTGTCATACTAGGGAAATCTGGTCACCCTATGCCAGGGTTCTACAGTGCGCCCATTTCACTCGCATTTGCAGCAAATATTTCATCATGCGAACAAGGAAAACAAAACAGTGGCACATGTGTGAGTGTTTGTTGTAGCAACAATAAGACACACAGACCTGAGGAGTTAATGAAAACCTACTAGAAATGAATGAAAAGTGTGTGAACAGCTCCACATAGAGACGAACACGGCACATATTGAAAGGATTAACCCTTTAACTCCTGATGCGTCAGCGCTGACACGTTCTGAGTGGATGGTTTAGTTTAAAAATTCAGACAAATTCAAGTGTTTTTTTAACTGTTTTTTGTTCATTGTGTTGCTTATTTTCTCTTATTTTATTTTTTACTGTGTCTCAGTCTCAGGAGTTAAAGGGTTAATCATTCTAAAATGGATCTAATAACAAGGCAGCCAATACAACGTTCTAAAATGTATCAAAGGACAAAACATCCCATAATACAAAGTTATGTTATGGTCTGCTCTAAATTAACACAAATGACAGCAGTCATTCAACAATGTTGGTATCTGTGCGTAAGTACTGCACTGTAAATAAATAAACATTTAAAACTAAAACCTACTTGTGCCCCTATTTTTTTTTGTGTGCTCCTAAATTTTTTAACTTAGGGGCACGTGTGCTCCTGGAAAAAAAAGTTAGCGTAGAGCCCTGGCCTATGCTAACAAGTGACACCGTTAGCATTATCATACTCACAGATTCCAGAACACACTTTCAAAAATAGTCCCAAATAATGATTCTAATCTTTATTCATCCACTTCCACAACATATTAGCAGCAAACAATCGCACATTTTCTCCGGCTCTGCCCTAGTTTATATAAAAAAGAACAAACGTTGGAGTGAACGTAGCTGTAATATTGTGTTAAAAGTGTGAGTGGTTGTAACGTTAGTAGAAAACACACACAGCAGTAAAAGGTCTGTGGTCCGTCTGCGAACACTCTGTGCTTTTACACAATATGTTCAGACTTAAATTCAATTACCAGTTGCTCAGAAAGAGATTTTGGTTTAATGCCCCAGTCAGTCTTCATCTGAGAGATTCTATTTTAACGCCACTGTCGGTCTCAAATCCCTCAAAGAGACCCCCCCCCCCCTTTCTTCTATTTTGCTTTTCTTCTCGTCCTCTCTCTCTCCTCTACGTTATCACTGCAGATTGAAGTCAAACTTGTCGGTTTGTTCATTATCATAAAATAATGGGCTGTGGATATTGAACAGATCCAGTTCAAACTTGACCCCAAAAACAAAACCAAAGCTGCACACTCAGTCTTTTTTTACTTCTGTCTACTTTATTTTTTTTTGCTCATATTCCTTTATAACTACAAATTATACATTAATAACCATAGCCATCCATTTACACTACAGTGTGTGTGTGTGTGTGTGTGTGTGTGTGTGTGTGTGTGTGTGTGTGTAGGTGTGTAGGTGTGTGTGTGTGTGTGTGTGTGTGTGTGTGTGTAGGTGTGTGTGTGTGTGTGTGTGTGTAGGTGTGTGTGTGTGTGTGTGTGTGTAGGTGTGTGTGTGTGTGTGTGTGTGTGTGTGTGTAGGTGTGTGTGTGTGTGTGTGTGTGTGTGTGTGTGTGTAGGTGTGTGTGTGTGTAGGTGTGTGTGTGTGTGTAGGTGATAGATAGATAGATAGATAGATAGATAGATAGATAGATAGATAGATAGATAGATAGATAGATAATGATGGGTTAATTCATATTAATGCATTTCTTTTTCTGTTTTTCCTTTTTTTTTCGGCCTGTGAGCGACACGAGGAGAGAAAAGTGTTTTTTCATCAGAGGACACAGTGTGTCTTTCAGGTCTGGATACGGTGGGTTGAGGAGGACAGATGAGGACGCTGCTGAACACTGGTCCTGTTGTGGTCCCATAAACACTGACCAAGTGCCAATGAGCATTACACCTCCATCATAAAGCTCTTCATACGTGTCTTCTTGTCTCTGTTCTGGTTCAATAGTTAAAACAGTAGGAACATCACCTGTACTCTGCCCTGGACATTTGCATTTTCAAATGTTATGTGTTTTATTTCGGGGTATTTGGCTCATTTTCAAAGCTGCAACCAATGATCCCAAAAGGCAACGCTGACTCATGTGAGGGTGACGCTCGAGGGTGAAATGTATAATTATCAAATCACTGGGACTTTTCTGTTCTTTCCCCAAAGAGTTGGTGCTTCTGTCTGACTGATGTTAAACACAAGTCCTTACTAAAATAAAACTACTAACTATAACCAAATAAAATACAACTACTAACTATAACCAAATAAAATACAACTAGTAACTATAACCAAATAAAATACAACTACTAACTATAACCAAATAAAATACAACTAGTAACTATAACCAAATAAAATACAACTACTAACTATAACCAAATAAAATACAACTAGTAACTATAACCAAATAAAATACAACTAGTAACTATAACCAAATAAAATACAACTAGTAACTATAACCAAATAAAATACAACTACTAACTATAACCAAATAAAATACAACTACTAACTATAACCAAATAAAATACAACTAGTAACTATAACCAAATAAAATACAACTACTAACTATAACCAAATAAAATACAACTACTAACTATAACCAAATAAAATACAACTAGTAACTATAACCAAATAAAATACAACTACTAACTATAACCAAATAAAATACAACTAGTAACTATAACCAAATAAAATACAACTACTAACTATAACCAAATAAAATACAACTAGTAACTATAACCAAATAAAATACAACTAGTAACTATAACCAAATAAAATACAACTAGTAACTATAACCAAATAAAATACAACTACTAACTATAACCAAATAAAATACAACTACTAACTATAACCAAATAAAATACAACTAGTAACTATAACCAAATAAAATACAACTACTAACTATAACCAAATAAAATACAACTACTAACTATAACCAAATAAAATACAACTACTAACTATAACTACCTCTTCTAAACAAACCTGGAGCACTGACATTACACTTATGTGGTTTTCCTTTGTCATTTGGATTATATAGATTGGTGTATGATGATGATGATGATGATGATGATGATGATGATGATGATGATGATGATGATGATGATGATGATGATGATGATGATGATGATGATGATGATTGATTACATTTTGGGTATGAATGATGAATGGGAATGATTGTTTAAATGTCTTTATTGTATAATCTTTAGTGACTGTGCATTTAAATGTATTTATTCTATTTTCAGGGACTACAGATGGACTTTTAGTTTCAGTAAATACAAACTATAGAAAATACAAACTATAGAAAATACAAACTATAGAAATCAGTTCCATTTTAATCAGTAAAAACAGTTTCCAGTCAAATCTATTATCACTGGTTAAATTATCCCTATTTATTAACAGTAACAATTACTACTTAAAATAATATTGTGACCTGTTGGAAAAACAGCTTTGGGGAATTTCCCAGGATGCATTGGGACAGTTTTGACGTGCCATGAACTCAGTTGTTCCTTTGTTTCATGACCGTCTGTAGTTGTACTTTGTTTCAGGGTGGATAAAACTAAATACAGTGGTACCTCTACTTACAAAATTAATTAGTTCCAGAAGTGTTTTTGTATCGTGAATTTTTCATAAATAGCTTAATTTTAATGTAAAAGGTCTAATTCATTCCAAGGCCCCCAATACTACCCCCTAACCCCCAATACTACCCCCTAAACTCCCAATACTACCCCCTAAACCCCCAATACTACCCCCTAAACCCCCAATACTACCCCCTAAACCCCCAATACTACCCCCTAAACCCCCAATGCTACCCCCTAACCCCCAATACTACCCCCTAAACTCCCAATACTACCCCCTAAACCCCCAATACTACCACCTAAACCCCCAATACTACCACCTAAACCCCCAATACTACCCCCTAACCCCCAATACTACCCCCTAAACCCCCAATACTACCCCCTAAACCCCCAATACTACCCCCTAACCCCCAATACTACCCCCTAAACCCCCAATACTACCCCCTAAACCCCCAATACTACCACCTAAACCCCCAATACTACCCCCTAAACTCCCAATACTACCCCCTAAACCCCCAATACTACCACCTAAACCCCCAATACTACCCCCTAAACCCCCAATACTACCACCTAAACCCCCAATACTACCACCTAAACCCCCAATACTACCCCCTAAACCCCCAATACTACCCCCTAAACTCCCAATACTACCCCCTAAACCCCCAATACTACCCCCTAAACCCCCAATACTACCACCTAAACCCCCAATACTACCCCCTAAACTCCCAATACTACCCCCTAAACCCCCAATACTACCACCTAAACCCCCAATACTACCCCCTAAACCCCCAATACTACCCCCTAACCCCCAATACTACCCCCTAAACCCCCAATACTACCACCTAAACCCCCAATACTACCACCTAAACCCCCAATACTACCCCCTAAACCCCCAATACTACCCCCTAAACTCCCAATACTACCCCCTAAACCCTTTAAAAAAGATACAAATGAACAGATTTGATGAACTGATGGAAGCAGCGGTCTGAACGGGTTAGCTCTTAGCTTAGCTGGAAATCCACCGCCACAGACGTACTTCTACTTCCTCTGGCTCCGCCTCCCATGTCTCTGGAGGCGGAGCCTCCACTGTAGGACGCTGGATCTGAGCGGCGTAGCAGACCCAGGTTCTGTAGAACGGTCCACGTCTGCGGGCTTGAGGAGTCCAAGTTTGGACCAGTTGTGTT
Source organism: Siphamia tubifer (assembly GCA_020466265.1). Lineage (NCBI taxonomy): Eukaryota > Metazoa > Chordata > Actinopteri > Kurtiformes > Apogonidae > Siphamia > Siphamia tubifer. Next base: position 3,994,195 of record CM035786.1, on the reverse strand, counting down.
TAAGCTGATGATAGTGTGTGGGTCATATACTCTTCTGCACCGTTGGACTCAACTGTTGATACTAACAGCGCTGGTCTAGGTGGAGAAATGAGCGTTAAAGTGTGTGTGTTACCATGGAGACACAGCAGCCGCAGACAAACAGGGCGACACCATCGACCTGTTTACTGTCATTTTATAAAACGTACTGTAATAAAGTTTAAATAAACACACTGAGAAAAACTGAGGAAACAACAACTGATGAATGAGGGTCAAAGGTCACCAAAGGTCACCTCATAGATAATGGGATGATACGTACAGTACGTATGTGACGTATTTGTGTACATTACGTAGTTACATATAGTACTGTACATACAGTACTGTATGTACAGTACGTATTCATGTCTGGGAGGATTCAGTTTCAGTTTCGTAAAAAGAATTTTCTTTCATATTCAGAGGCGAAAAATTGAGGTAAAGATTTTTCGTTACTTAGATCATTCATTAGCTGGTTCTGTGGTCAGTAGAGGTACCTCTGTAGTAGAGGTACCTCTGTAGTAGAGGTACCACTGTAGTAGAGGTACCACTGTAGTAGAGGTACCTCTGTAGTAGAGGTACCACTGTAGTAGAGGTACCACTGTAGTAGAGGTACCTCTGTAGTAGAGGTACCACTGTAGTAGAGGTACCACTGTAGTAGAGGTACCACTGTAGTAGAGGTACCTCTGTAGTAGAGGTACCACTGTAGTAGAGGTACCTCTGTAGTAGAGGTACCACTGTAGTAGAGGTACCACTGTAGTAGAGGTACCACTGTAGTAGAGGTACCTCTGTAGTAGAGGTACCACTGTAGTAGAGGTACCTCTGTAGTAGAGGTACCTCTGTAGTAGAGGTACCACTGTAGTAGAGGTACCTCTGTAGTAGAGGTACCACTGTAGTAGAGGTACCACTGTAGTAGAGGTACCACTGTAGTAGAGGTACCTCTGTAGTAGAGGTACCACTGTAGTAGAGGTACCTCTGTAGTAGAGGTACCACTGTAGTAGAGGTACCACTGTAGTAGAGGTACCACTGTAGTAGAGGTACCTCTGTAGTAGAGGTACCACTGTAGTAGAGGTACCTCTGTAGTAGAGGTACCTTTGTAGTAGAGGTACCACTGTAGTAGAGGTACCACTGTAGTAGAGGTACCTCTGTAGTAGAGGTACCTCTGTAGTAGAGGTACCACTGTAGTAGAGGTACCACTGTAGTAGAGGTACCTCTGTAGTAGAGGTACCACTGTAGTAGAGGTACCTCTGTAGTAGAGGTACCACTGTAGTAGAGGTACCACTGTAGTAGAGGTACCACTGTAGTAGAGGTACCTCTGTAGTAGAGGTACCTTTGTAGTAGAGGTACCACTGTAGTAGAGGTACCTCTGTAGTAGAGGTACCTCTGTAGTAGAGGTACCTCTGTAGTAGAGGTACCACTGTAGGGTGGACAGAATTAAATACAATATTGAAAATATCAGCTCTCATTCTTCATATTCATTTTGGGTTTATTATTAATCTAATATTTATATTGACATGTTCAACTGTAAATTAAATAAATGAATGTATTCCTGTGAACAGGTAAGAGTTAATGTTACTCATATTTTATGTGGAATTAATTGTTTAACCTGATGGGATATGTTAACTGGATTTAACCTTATTTCTTTTAGTGTTATAACTGTTAAAATTTGTTCATTTTACTGAAAATATGGGGTAAAATCTATTCCAAAAAAAATTTGCAAATTGTTACCTCAGTTTCATTAACCCTTTAACATCTGATGCGTCAGTGATGACGTGTTCTGAAAGGATGGTTTAGTTTCAATATTCAGAATTTTTTTGTTTTGTTTTTTATTGTGATTTTACTGAGTTTAGTTCATGGATCTGATATATTAAATTATTTATTTATTTATTTATAATTGATTTTGGTTTATTTGAACTAAGTTATGTTATTATTTTGTAAATATTTATTACTTTGTATTATTTTTGTTTTATATTTGTACATTTGATATTGTATTTTATTATTTTTTTCACTTTTGTTCCATTTTTTATTCCACATTTTTGGTGGTTATTGTTAATTTTGTTGCTTATTTCATAAATTTTTTACTGGAACTGTTAAAGGGTTAAGTCAATTGTATAGGTTTGTTTTTACAGTGTACGTATTAAGTTATAATTTGGTCCAGTAACATCTGTGTCTCTGTGAGCTTAATGTTCTCTGTACATTGATCCTTAAATAAATAAATAAATAAATAAATAAATAAATGCCAACACAGCCCAAGGAATGTCGATTACAGATGTTTGTTGAAAAGGTTAAATGAAAGTCTGACTGTGTTCATGGTGATACTGGAATGAAACTCGATATTCTGAAAGCAGCAGTGTGTGTGTAGGTGTGTGTGTGTGTGTGTGTGTGTGTGTGTGTGTGTGTGTGTGTGTGCGCGCGCATGTGTGTGTGCCACTGTGCACGCGCGCTCATATGCGCAAGTGCTGTGCAAATGCATGTGTTGTAGAATGTGTGTGACATTGTGGTCAAAGGTTGTGAGCAGGTTCTACCCAGGGATGATTTTTCACATAAATGAGCAGAAAAAAAAACAGCCTCCACAGGTAGATGTTTGGATCATTCCTTTTTTTCTGTCACACCTACTGTATGATAATAACAAAAAATACAGAAATACATGATGACATATGATGAACTCACCGCGGGTTGAAACAGCAGATAAAGTTTAAGTAGTCAGTATGTTCCATCCTCCTGCTGAACCACAGCTTGTGTGAAGAAAAATGTGAAGAAACTCATTTCACAGTTTGTCTGGATTCAATAGAAAAGAAAAGAAACTCCGCGGAGGAAAAACAGCACTCCAAAAAAAAAAACCCAAACACTCCCAGATCCCAAAAAACAAGCTGGAGGAAGGAGAAGGGTGCTCCGGACCAATCCTTCTGACGGTTCTACAGCACTAAGAAACTTTAAGAACAGAACCAGCCGAGGAGGAAGAGAGGAAGAGGAGGAGAAGGAGAAGCGGAGGAGAAGAGGAAGAGGAGGAGAAGAGGAAGAGGAAGGAGAAGCGGAGGAGAACGGCGGCTCATCCCGCTGGAATTTAACCTTCCTCCAAACAGAGGATTTTGACCTTTGAGGGGATAATGACTTTACAAAATGAAATCATCCAGCAGGAGATGTAGTCAAGAGGAGAGACGAGTGGAGCAGGAGAGAGAGAGGAGGAGAGAGAGAGAGAGAGAGAGAGGAGGAGGAAGAGAGACTGGGGGCGCAAAGGGGTTGTGTCGATTAGGACAAAACGCGTTTGCGCATTGGTTTCATCCAAGAACAGTCAGACAGATGCACCGGAATGCTGCTGCTGCTGCTGCTGCTGCTGCTGCTGCTGCTGCTGCTGCTGCTGCTGCTGCTGCTGCTGCTGCTGCTGCTGCTGGGACGTGATCATCAACCCACGAAGATGCTTCCATATCCCGCTGTCAGTTCCTGCCCAGGTCCTTTTTTTTCTCCCTTCCTTGACCCGCCTACTTCTGTGACACCGTATGCGTAAAGGAGCTGAGGAGCCAGTGGAGGCAGGCGGACAGCATCAGCAGCATCAGCAGCATCAGCAGCATCAGCAGCAGCAGCAGATACAGGCATGGACGCCCCCCCCCCTCTCTCACTTAGTCACATGTTGAAGGCACAAGTATCCTTCTGTACTCACTGAGGTAGAGCAGACGTGGACAGAATAATAACTCACATTTATCAACAGTTTTTACTTTAAACCACTTTGTTCTGTTTCAGTTTTTTCCTCTTCTATCACAACTAGTTCAATTGTTGATCAGCTGTTCAGAAGTCTGATCATGATGGAATGGATTTAGGTGTGATGGAAGAGGGAGATTTTTTTACTTTTCATTTAATTATAATAATAATAATAATAATTATAATAATAATAATAATAATAATAATAATAATAATAATAATAATAATAATAATAATAATAATAATTATTATTATTATTATTATTATTATTATTATTATTATTAGTAGTAGTAGTAGTAGTAGTAGTAGTAGTAGTAGTAGTATTAGTATTCTCATTATTAATAATAATAATAATAATATATATTTTAAATTGATTTGATATATTTTTTAATTTAAAACATATAGTAATATTTTTTAATCTATTTTTAAACATTTAAAAAATATATTTATTTAATTTGTTATTTTTAAAACATTCTTAAAAATTGTGCTTATTTCTTTATTCATAATTTTTATGAAGGAAACAAATTAAGATCATTTGTTATTTAAATTTTATTATTATTACTTTTTATTAAAATGTTGAATGTTTTTATTTATGTATTTTTTATGTATTTTATTTTTAAAACATTTTTACATACATATTTATTTTTAAACTTTTTAAACTTTTCTTTAATTTTTATTAATAAAAAAGAAGGGAGAAATAATTTTTAGTTTTAACATTTTACTTTTTATTTGTTCTTATTTGTTAGAATTTTTTATATTTGTTTATTTTGATAGATTTTTTTTTTATTTTAACATTTTTTAAAATTTTGATTTATTTAATTTTTATTTTAAAATATTTTTTTTAAATTGTATTTATTTATTGTTTTTATGAAGAAAAAAGAATAGGGAAATATTTTTTATTTTTATTGTTTAACTTTTAATTTATTTTTGTTGCTATTATTATTATTATTATTATTATTATTATTATTATTATTATTATTATTATTATTATTGTTGTTGTTGTTGTTGTTGTTGTTGTTGTTGTTGTTGTTATTGTTTGTTTATTTTTATTTAAAAAAAATCTAAAATATTCCAGCTTATTTATATTTATTTTTTTTTTAAATTAAAAAAACATTAAATATATATTTTTATTTATTTATTTTAATTAATTAATTAATTAATTAATGTATTTTTTAAAAACATTATTTATTTATTTTATAAAGAAAAGAGGGAAAAATAATTATAATAATAATAGGGTGATATCTAAAACATGGAGGACACTGAGCCACGAGGACCGGATTTGAAAACGGCTGCTTTAAATGATGCACTGGTGCGCACTAACGGAGATTACACTCTTGCAATTAACTTTATGCCCCTGTGTAGTGTGTTAATGTCGCAGTTATTTATAAAGACATTGGCAATGGAATTAATTGAATATCTCCTTTAACTGCCGTCCATGGTCCAGTCCCAAACGCCTCCAGGGAGGACGCCAACATTTAAGTCCTTATCTGTCTGAGCTGTCACGTTAGCTGGAAGAGCGAAGGTGTTGAGCGTAATATCTAATCCTCTTTGGTTATGTCTTGTGGAGCATGCCGATGCATGAACCATGAGTCATTAAGTGGCGGTGCAAAGGGAGCTGTGCTAAAATCACCATGCAGCACAGACCCGCAGTCAGCGTCTGAATGAATAGACGCTGGCGTTTTCATAATGACTGTGACAGGACACATTACAACTCCACACATCAGCACTAGTAAAGAGGATGCTCACTTACCTCACTTCATTTCAGATTGCATTGATCAAAACTAGAGCCAGAGCGTGTGAGGTTAGAGATGGTTAAAAAAATAAAAAAGGAAAAATGTTCTTTGCTTATTTCATGTTGTTGTAAAAAGATGCTGTTGGTTGTTCAATACAAACGATGGTGACACAGTAAAACATTGAATCAACATAAAAATATTTGTTCAATAGGACACACAGAAAACATCTGAGTGAATCTAATTCAACTCAATTAAAATAACCCTAACTCTGTGCTAGTTCATTTGGTTCACTTAACTAGGTTTTTTTGTGTGTGACCATAAAAAGTCAAAATTGAAGAATTTTCAAGTTGATTCAATGTTTTACTTTTTTCAGTGCATTTTAATCAACAGTAATAGTCTCCAGTGACGTTTATTATAACTGGTTAAATTCTACCTATTTGTAAATGTAACAATCTGGACTTTTATTGTCTCATTTTGTGATGTCTGGGCTTTTATTTTGTTATGTGGGTTCCTGTCTCACTTCCTGGCACAGGTGTTTGTCACGCCCCCTTTTTAAAATCCACCTGATGTGTCTCACCTGTTTAGCTCCTTATGGGGACCTTAAGGCTCCGCCCCTTCCAGGAGGCTCATGGGACCTGGGATCATAAAATGAATGAATGGTATTCAATGGTAAATAAACTGTTAAATGGTATCAGGTTTGTCATGTGACCTGAATCACACACATGTTGTTCCTCATAATAAATGATAATTATTGATGTTTCATCTGCTTCTGTTAACGAACGACTGATTCATTAGTGAATAAAACCTGTTAATAATTTAAACTACACGACTGGAGAACATGTGACGTCACATCCTCCACTCACTGTAGTCTCTTACTAAGCCCACATAAAAGCTAAGCCCACATAAAAGCTAAGCCCACATAAAAGCTAACCCACATAGAAGCTAACCCACATAAAAGCTAACCCACATAAAAGCTAACCCACATAAAAGCTAAGCCCACATAAAAGCTAACCCACATAGAAGCTAACCCACATAAAACCTAACCCACATAAAAGCTAAGCCCACATAAAAGCTAACCCACATAGAAGCTAACCCACATAGAAGCTAACCCACATAAATGCTAAGCCCACATAAAAGCTAACCCACATAGAAGCTAACCCACATAAAAGCTCACCCACATAGAAGCTAACCCACATAAAAGCTAAGCCCACATAAAAGCTAACCCACATAGAAGCTAACCCACATAAAAGCTCACCCACATAAAACCTAACCCACATAAAAGCTAAGCCCACATAAAAGCTAACCCACATAGAAGCTAACCCACATAGAAGCTATCGTCATCATAAACAGCTGCTCTGTTTATGACACATTCATATTTATTATTAAACACCATCAGATGTGAATGTCAGAACACTGGTCAAACTGAATCACAATTTATCTTGACTCGCTCCATTCACTTCCATTCACTGTCGGGCTGGAAGTAGAAGGGCGGGGCTTAGCTTCTCCATTAGAACCAATAATGTGATTTTGACCTTTCTGCTGAATGCGACCTTGACTTTTGACCTTTTGCAATTATGATAATTTGGTTATATGTATATATGTGTCAGTGTGTGTAATATTATGATAATATATCCAGTATTGATTAAGTTATAGCATGATACATATGTCACCTTTGACCTCCAGAGATCTCAAAAACTATTGATCATAGGTGATAACACCAATTATGAAAGTTGTATAAATCTTTGTTCCTCATCGTTTGGTACCAATCTGAAAGTTCTGTGACCCTCTGTTCTGGAGTTAGAACCTATTATATGATTTTGACCTTTTAGTTAATTTTAACCTTGACCTTTGACCTTCATTCAAACAGATCTCTTAAATGGAGCCTCTCCCTTTAAGCCCCTCCTGTTTCTCTGTCAAATTGGGTATTTGTTGTGTCTGGACCCTCAAACCAGAACCAGGTCCCCATCACTCTGGTGGACTGGACGGGTGTGAGGACACTGGTTCTGAGTGATGGGGGCTGGTTCCTTGTTCGGGGGTCCCCATGACTACAAAAGACAGTCTATAAAAATGTAGCCTATAAAAGACAGTGTTCCATAACAATGACAGCAGGGTGTTATTTGGGACCGTTCTCTACATTCTTTTTGTTTGTTAGAACCGTATGTAAACATTACAAACATCTGCTGTTTAAAGTCTTTGTTACATTTCATCAGCTTATTAGTTAAAAGTCAACATTTTAGTGATGGAAATGTTACCTTTTGTGCATGAATTATCAGAAAAATGAAAAACAACCTGAAAAAAAAAGAACTTTCTCAGGTTGTTTTCATTAATCAAAAGCTTAAAATAAATAAATAAAAATCTACCCATAAAGAGTCAGAGCTTAAATAGTTGAACCCATTTTAATATTATCTATTATTTCCATCCCCAATGAAAGTCAATTATTTTCTTATACAGTGTTTTTTCTAATACAGTATTATTTGTTTCCAAAACCAAAATGAAAAAAAAACAACATTTTACTTTTAAAAACAATTTAAGGAATGATACACAGATTTAAAAGGGTCAGAAATGTCTGATTATTTATTTCTTTACAAATGTGAGACATTATTATTATTATTATTATTATTATTATTATTATTATTATTATTATTATTATTATTATTATTATTATTATTATTATTATTATTATTCTATCAAGGAATGGACGAGTAATGTTATTATCAGGACTTGTCTGTCTGTCTGCCTGTCTGTTGTAGTAAGACTTATGGACAGATTTGACCGTTGAGTCACATCAGGTGATTTATCTCTTTTTAAAATGAACCCCCCCCCCCAAAAAAACATCAACTGTATTAAATCCATGTATAATTTGTTTATCAAAATAAAATCTAAAATACAACAAAATAAACGACTGGTTTCTTCATGATTTGTTTCCAAAACTAAAATGAAAAACAGATAATGACGTGTTTTTTTCAGTTTTACTTTTTGTGTTTAAATGAACAATTGAAGAACGGGTAACGGTCGTTTCCCGTTTTATCCAATTTTAATTTGAAATAAATATAGTAAAGTATAAATGAATGTTAACAACCATAGAAACATGTAAATAAATGTTAACGACCATAGAAACATGTAAATAAATGTTAACAACCATAGAAACATGTAAACGAAAGTGAACAACCATAGAAACATGTAAATGAATGTTAACGGCCATAGAAACATGTAAATGAATGTTAACGACCATAGAAACATGTAATGAATGTTAACGACCATAGAAACATGTAATGAATGTTAACGACCATAGAAACATGTAAATAAATGTTAACGACCATAGAAACATGTAAATAAATGTTAACAACCATAGAAACATGTAAACGAAAGTGAACAACCATAGAAACATGTAAATGAATGTTAACGGCCATAGAAACATGTAAATGAATGTTAACGACCATAGAAACATGTAATGAATGTTAACGACCATAGAAACATGTAATGAATGTTAACGACCATAGAAACATGTAAATAAATGTTAACGACCATAGAAACATGTAAATAAATGTTAACAACCATAGAAACATGTAAATGAATGTTAACGACCATAGAAACATGTAAATAAATGTTAACGACCATAGAAACATGTAAATGAATGTTAACGACCATAGAAACATGTAAATAAATGTTAACGACCATAGAAACATGTAAATAAATGTTAACGACCATAGAAACATGTAAATAAATGTTAACAACCATACAAACATGTAAATGAATGTTAACGACCATAGAAACATGTAAATAAATGTTAACGACCATAGAAACATGTAAATGAATGTTAACAACCATACAAACATGTAAATGAATGTTAACAACCATAGAAACATGTAAATAAATGTTAACGACCATAGAAACATGTAAATAAATGTTAACAACCATAGAAACATGTAAATGAATGTTAACAACCATAGAAACATGTAAATAAATGTTAACGACCATAGAAACATGTAAATGAATGTTAACAACCATACAAACATGTAAATGAATGTTAACAACCATAGAAACATGTAAATAAATGTTAACGACCATAGAAACATGTAAATAAATGTTAACAACCATAGAAACATGTAAATGAATGTTAACGACCATAGAAACATGTAAATGAATGTTAACGACCATAGATCATTATGGTATGATACCGTGGTCATATCTACAGGTCTTAGGGTGACCCTCTTAGTTTAGGGTGACGCTCTTAGTTTACACTAAAATGATGTAGGTTTACATCTGTGTCACTGCAGGTCAAAGGTCATTTTCAGTTTACTCAATTTCCTTCAGGTTAAAATTGGATAAAACAGAAAACCGCCGTCATCCATTTTGTTCTAGAATTCATTTAAACATCGTTATCTGTTTTTTATTTTGGTTTTGGAAAAAAAATAATGAAGAAATGACTCGTTGTTTTTTCGTTTTATTTTTTAATGTATTTTATTTTTTCGAACATGTATAAAAATAAAATAAATTGTATGTAACTATTGTACATACAATAGACAGGAAAAAAAAGAGGAAAAAAACAAACAAAATATTAAAATAAAGAGCAAGACATTACAAAACACCGCACATTGTTCGAAAAAAAGGAAGTGGGAAGAAGTACAATACTTACTATACTTTTGAAAAAGGAATGAACGAATGATGCAGGTATTTGAAGTCTTCGTGGACCTGGTTCGACATGTGGGTGACCCTCATGACTGACACCAAAACAGAAATAATTAAATGGAACCAGATGCAGCAGGAGTTAATGTGTGAAACACTCAGAGTTTGTCATTCTATAGGCACAG
>CM035786.1:3966446-3978946 GCA_020466265.1 Siphamia tubifer | reverse complement strand
CACGTAGCTGTACTTCTACTTAAGTACAGAATGTGAGTACTCTGACCACCTGTGTAATATTCCTCTTTTTTTCCACTGTCATATTTCATTTTCTAATGTCAGCGTTGGGTTCAGAATATAATTCAAATAAAACTCAGCGGTGACTCATTCTTAAATCAGAAACTGAACCTTTTTTTTCCAGGCTCTTCCACGTTTCTTTGATTCATTTTTGACAATAGTGACTGTCGTGCTCACAGTAGGATTCATGTTTTCCCTCCGTATTCTCCTCTATAGCCTTTGTACGTCTTTACTGTTGTGTTCTGGCTGACTGTCAGCCTCTCTTAAAGCACTTCATCCACCATCACACACCAGCTCAAGCCTCTCCGTAATTTGACCTTCGCCGTCTCCCATCTCCCCCAGGCAGTCGTGGAGGACAGTAGATTCAGATAACTCCGTTCCATTGGGCCTGAGAAATGAATTTAGGTCTGTTCAACTAAGACTCCATTCATTTTGGCTCCATTTTACCGTCTATCATTTTCCTCCAGAATCACACCATCACACCAGCACTTATCTATTCTATATTTAAAACAGCCAGGATTATTTGGTGCCAGCCATGAATATACCTCATACTTCATACAGATTATCGCAAGCTATCTTGTGCTACCTTCTCTCTACTGCTGCTCTACAGATCCTCTATTAAAATATAAGCTTGTGCCAGCAGTATTATATAGCCTGTTTATTATGGTATATGCTTATTATTCTGAAGGCGGGACAAAAGGATCATGAAAAGTAAGTCTTTGGAAATAGAATATTTAAAGTTACAGTATTTTCTAGATTATAAGCCACTACTTTTTTCATATGTTTTGAACCATGAGGTTTATACACAGGTGCAGATATTGTGTGGATTTAGGGGCGCTCTAACCAGAATCTACATTATCGCAGCTGTAAACTACACAAAACAGACATTTTTTCAAACGCTTCACTTCCTGCCTCCATCCGAATATATCGTAATGTGACGTCACGTGAAATCAACCTATTGGAGATTTTTGTGTTCTCATCAAATTCATCCCACGGGCCAGAATGGAGCTTTAAGTGGGCCACATCTGGGCCCTGGGCCGCATGTTTGAGACAGAAACATTTGACTTTTATTAGCGACGCCACAGAGGTATTACTGCCTGTCTGTCTGTCTGTCTGTCTGTAGGATTGAAAAAAGTTCTGAACAGATTGAGATTGAACTTTCAGGAATGATAGATAATGAGGAAGAACACGTGAGATTTTGAGTAATGAAGGTCAAAGGTCAAGGTCACATTAAAGGTCAACAGCTAAAACACATCAGTGGTAATATCTCAGGGTTTTTTCATTCACATGGTCTGACCTTTGACCCCTAACCTTCAGACATCAGATGGGTCAACCTTTGACCCCTAACCCTATGGCTCCATCACATCATGTGTGAATGAAAAATCAAGCCTTGGTGGAGGTCTGCTGCCCGTGACTGACTTGTAATTTTTATTTTCATCAGCCTTTGGGGTCAAATGGGGTCACAATTCAGAAACCAGGAATGTGCACTGTTTTTTATATTTATTTGATTTTATTCCATCTTATTCTATTTTACTGAAATTTTATAATTTAATTACATTTAATTTATTGCACTTTCATAATTGTGTGTGTAATCAAATGTAATGTATTTTAAAATTGTATTTTAATTTTCAATCAATGTGAATTATTTTGGGCTACAATTTGTGTATGAAAGGTGCTATACAAATACAGTGTATTATTATTATTATTATTATTATTATTATTATTATTATTGTAAAATTCTTTGCATATGAGCAAAACTGAAAACAAATTCAGTTAAAAACAAATAAAAAACTAAACAAAAACATGCATCTTTGACCTTTACTGAACCCATTAAGGTCTTATTGTGTTCTTTAATAGACAATGACGTGTTCAGCGTTAATGTTTTAATTTACCCACATTTTTCATGAAATCATAAGCTGTAATATGATCATGTTCCCAAATGTTCCTCGCTGTGTTACTTATTATACCAGCGCGTAACGCTTGGTCTAATGACCAATACAAGGCTTAATGATGAGTCTGATGAGAAAAGGAATTAAGTTGATACCAGAGGGTGTGTTATAAATGTAAGATAACCTTGTTTTGGGCTGGGAACAACAAGAGTAATACTGTGATAGTAATCAGTGTTTTCATTCCAGATATTATCACGGTACGGTAGCTCTACTGCTTCACAGTGTGACTGCTATATCAGAAGGATAGTAGAAATGATAAAACAACCGTGGACAGGATCAGGATGCTTCTGTATTTACCTTTACAAAGACAAGTCAACATCACACATGGGTACTTTTTAAACAATATATTCAATCAATCAAATTTTATTTATATAGCCCTTTACAACACCCAAAAGGTGCACACGGTGCTTTCCAAAATGAGATAAAAAACAAATAACAATTAGAAAAGAAAACCAAGATAAAAACAAAGATCAAACAAGTCAGTCAGAGACAGCAGACCTCCGCCAAGGCTTCACATGACGTCAATACATGATGTGATGGAGCCATAGGTGTTGACCCATCTGATGACTGAAGGTTAGGGGTCAAAGGTTAGGGTTATAGGTGTTGACCCATCTGATGACTGAAGGTTAGGGGTCAAAGGTTAGGGTTATAGGTGTTGACCCATCTGATGTCTGAAGGTTAGGGGTCAAAGGTTAGGGTTATAGGTGTTGACCCATCTGATGTCTGAAGGTTAGGGGTCAAAGGTTAGGGTTATAGGTGTTGACCCATCTGATGTCTGAAGGTTAGCGGTCAAAGGTTAGGGTTATAGGTGTTGACCCATCTGATGACTGAAGGTTAGGGGTCAAAGGTTAGAGTTATAGGTGTTGACCCATCTGATGTCTGAAGGTTAGGGGTCAAAGGTTAGGGTTATAGGTGTTGACCCATCTGATGTCTGAAGGTTAGGGGTCAAAGGTTAGGGTTATAGGTGCTGACCCATCTGATGACTGAAGGTTAGGGGTCAAAGGTTAGGGTTATAGGTGTTGACCCATCTGATGTCTGAAGGTTAGGGGTCAAAGGTTAGGGTTATAGGTGTTGACCCATCTGATGACTGAAGGTTAGGGGTCAAAGGTTAGGGTTATAGGTGCTGACCCATCTGATGTCTGAAGGTTAGGGGTCAAAGGTTAGGGTTATAGGTGTTGACCCATCTGATGTCTGAAGGTTAGGGGTCAAAGGTTAGGGTTATAGGTGTTGACCCATCTGATGTCTGAAGGTCAGACCATGTGAATAAGATATTGCCACTGATGTGTTTTAGCTGTTGACCTTTGAAACATGAGTTATTTTGTAGAAAATATGTTTGATTGGATCATATTATGGAAAAATTGGAAAAAATAAAGTAAAATAAAATCACAATTGAGATACAAATTCATCATTATGAGATTAAAAATGTCCTAAATATGAAATTAAAAGTCAAAATTGTGAGATAAAAAACTTTAAAGTTGAAATTCTGAGATAGTCAAGTTACAATATAAAACATTTTAATTATGAAAGTCATAATTATGATACTGACAGAAACAATCTGTTAATTTAAGTGGAAAAAGTGAGACTATTCTAAGAATGTAAAGAGTATAAAGTACAGATATTTAAATAAATATAAAGAGTATAAAGTACATATATTTATATAAATATAAAGAGTATAAAGTACATATATTTATATAAATATAAAGAGTATAAAGTACAGATAATTATGAACAAATGTAGGGAGTAAAAGAAAAAGTTTCCAGATAAATAAATACTCAAGTAAAGTACATATACTTCAGTCCAGTCATACTTGTACTTCACTTCTGTAAATAGACTAGTCCGTCTTTTAAAACCTGTAGTTGTTGCCGTATCACTGTTGCTGTGGAGGAAGCCTATCATTGAAGCCCAATGAACAGATAGGTTGGAGATTTATCAGAAATGATATAGTGCTGTGAACGAGGAAGGCTATGGCTCCTCCATTACCCATCCATCACCGCTGATGTATTGCAGATAAACTACTAGGCATCAACAAGCTCCTGCTGAGAGGCTGACCTCGTTGATGAAAGCCAAAACTCCCCCATGGCCATGGCGCCGTACACAGCCCCCTCTTTTCTATCCACCAGTCACAGTATGTGTGTGTGGAGCAGGGAACTCATATCAACACTGTTATAGTTGTTGTGTGTGTGCACTGACAGAAAAGAACAAACACACTATTTGTTTAGGTGAAAAGTCCTTCTGCTTGACATCAGCGCTTGAAGCTGAAGTCAGTCGACAGCTTTCACTGCTCATGTGTATCTTCATTAAAGCCCAAGCCGTCACTCTAACAATGTTGTTTCTAATAATAATATATGACCCCCCACCAGTAAACCAGGCATAAGTGTGTGTAAATCCAAACAGAGTTATGTGTGTATCTTGGTAGAGTGGAAACTAAGGTTTAAGATGGTGAAAAAATGATGTTTCTATCACAAGTAGAACCAAAGTTATGGTCATTTTAATATCCACATTTGGACATATTTTACAATTTGCATATTTTTAGATATTGTCCGTTAAAGTTTTGGACTGTTTTGGGGTAGGAAGTCCTTAGCAACGCATAATAATTTGTATCCGATTGACACAAATTGTTGACAGATGTTAAAGGACACTCTGATGGACATGTCACAGAAGTTTTATATATTATAATAATAGGACAGAAGTGTGACGTATTATAATCATTTGGCTTACACCATTGGACAGAACATTCAATATAAGCTTTTACCTCGTACCAAACACTTGGGTGTTTACCCACGGAACGGAGATCGTTTTGTTCGGCGAAAAGAGGTGGAAGTCGTCTTTGTCTTTGCTCAGCAATACCTGAACTTTTGTCACCGCTTAAATAATTGACTCAATAAACACCTTTATTGATTGGATTTCAATGTAATGACCACAGGAAGTGAACATAGAGGTGTTAAGGTACCGTTTTTTGATAAGGTGTAAACACTAATAACAAATCACCTTCCAGCCTAAATTTGGCTGTAGCTCTGAACGGCTCAGCGCGACTTATGCCTGGTTTGGTGGTGGCGGGTCACATATACAGTCATACTTCTACTTACCAAAGACCCAGCTAACTAATTACCCAAGTTACAACAAACCTTTACCTTAGGCTAGCACTTCATACATTTCATTTTCTACTAAAGACCTTCAGCTTGTGCCAGAAAAAGTCACATTACACCATCAAAAGTTATCAAAAACAATGTTTATGTAATCAGGTGCAGTGGGACATGAATTTACAAAATTAATTTGTTCCAGAAGTGGTTTGGTAATGTGATTTTTTTGACGAATACAGTCACATTTTACATGTAAAAGGCCTGATTGGTCCCCAGGCCTCCAATACTACAACCTAAACCCTTTAAAAATGATTAAAGTATACACATTTAATATGAAATATATGTTACAAATAAAATAAAATAATTCATTACAACATTAAAATGAACAAATACGGTGGGTTCAACTGCTATGCTAATGGTAGAAATACTGTGGGTTCAACAGAACATATACTTTGACTACTTAACCGTCTGCTTTTTTTTTTTTTTTTTTTTCACTGTACATAGTTGTTCCGCAGTAGTGGTCTTATTTTTTATACTCAAAGGTGTTAAAATGATTTTTTTAATATTTGTTTGTCAGAAATGTGCACAGACCTTGGGTAAAAACAATCCCAGAGAACAAAGAACTCTCTGTAATTGGAACAGCTGATACTCACACTGAGTTCATCAAACTGTCGGATGTCACCCCATTTTATTAAATTTTTTATGTTTACTTTTACATGTGCATTTTCACCGTTTCACTTCTTATTTAATGCTATTTGAGGGTGTGTCAAGGTGCTAGCTGCTATTTGCTTTAATTACTGCTAACCACAACCACTAACCATGCTAGCTGCTAACTGTGCTAATGACACATCATAAACATAGACGCTCAAAACATATAATGCACACAGGTAACACACTAATTAAAAGTGGAACATTATCTGAATACAATTCATGCTAACAGGTTGTGGAACTTCCCTCCCTGTTGTTCTGTCATCTGCTCTTTAATGGTGTCTTTTCCACTTTTCTCCTTTTGGAACCTGATGGGTCACCCTGAGTTACTAACACATGCTGTGTTTACTGCGTGGTGTGTCCCCTCCACACAAAGTGCATCTTGGGATATTTTCCCAGACAAGCCAACAACTTGGTTTAAGCTAGCTGACAAGATCAGTACCCAGTTATTTCATGTTTATGCTAACTATGAAATTGATTTACTCATTCAAATAGATCCAGGGTGATCTCTAAGTTGTGAAGTCACACATAAAACATGATCATCATGATGACATTTGATGTTTTTTCCACAAAAACAGATAAAACGTTGGAGGTGACATCATTTATAAGTTCTTGTCCTATTATTCATATTATTTGACTATGGTCTGGCCCACTTTAGATCATATGGGACTGAATGTGGAACTGAACTAAAATGGGGTTTGACGCTCTTGACATAGAAACAGTACCGTGGGAACGTATGAAAGTGAAGAGCAGCAGAGCAGCTGATCTGTGATAAGCAGCTGATTCTGAACAAACGTGTCTTCAAGATGAATGTCTTCTAACACATTTGTAGACAATGAAATATGAACACAACCAAACATATTTCACGATTTAATTCATCGATACTTTAAGGAAGGGGTCTCAAATATGTGGCCCAGGGACCAAATGTGGCCCATGGGATGAAGAGCATAATTATATTAAATGACTCCATGTTTTCTTCGACTATAAATGACTATAAAAACGACAACTTCACATTTTTACCTCCACCAAGGAGTCTGTTTGTCTGTTAGCAGTGTTGGGAAAGCTCTGTTGGCTTGGCCCTGCCTTGCCGTGATTGTTGTTCTGGGCTTCGAGGTCCTTCACACTTGCATGTTTGATCGGGTCTCGCCAGCTACTGCCGAGTCCCATTTCAGTAAATGATGGGACCCCCCAGAATGTGCTGAGAATCTCTCCAGAATCTCTACCCTAAACTCATTGTCTTTGCACTAGTGTCCCCTTCTATTCTATTCTATTCTATTCTATTCTATTCTATTCTATTCTATTCTATTCTATTCTATTCTATTGCCAGTGTTGGGAAAGTTCCCCTTAATTAGGAACTAGTTCATAGTTCAGTTCAAGTTAGTCAATATGAATTAGTTCAGTTCATCGTTCATTCTTCCAAATTATCAACTAGAAGTTCATGGATCCCAAAATGAACTTTGTCGTTCTTTTTTTCGTTCTTTTTTTGTGTTATTATTGTAAACTTATTATTAACCGTTCCTGACGTTATCCTGACCGTAGTCAGGAAATGAGGGGAAAATGTCGTCCTCCAGTAAGTCCCTAACCCTAGGGTTAACTTCCCTCTGCAGGTTCTTAGAACACAAGGAGTGGTTTCACTGAGTTTCATTTTCAATGTTTATTTACAAGAACGGGACAACACCTGCTCTGGTCACACTCTCTTTTTCTCCTCTCCCAAAAACTCTGTCTCTCTCTCTCTCTCGCTCTCTCTCTCTCTGTCTCTCTCTCTCATCTATGATAATGTTGTGTTTTGATCCCATTTTATTCCTTATAGGACTCAATAATTACAACGTCATAAGAACTAAATATGAACTAAATAAGAGCACAGTTCAATAAATGCCAGAATAACCGCATTCACAACTTCCTGTTCATTTGGCAAAAGTGAACGAGTCGTCCACGTTCGTCAAAAATACGATATAGTTCATGAACGATCGTTTAATGAACGCGTTCAGGTACAACACTGTCTGTTAGTTAGCAAGATAATTCAAAAAGTTATGTTCAGGGTAGGTTGGTAATGAGGAGACCTGGAGATGATGAAAATATGGTGGGGGTCTGAGTGCTTTTCTAGTTGTCATTGTTTTACTGAAAAAAAATAAATTAAATGATTGAAATACTGACATTTACAAACTATCCTGAAACAATAAAATGTGAAAAACCTGAAATGTCTAAAGAAAATTAGACACAATTTGAACCATTTTCTGCTTCTGTTACTAAGAGTTCAGTGTCTGTTGTTGTAGAAGTTTAGGAACACACAGGGAGAGAAAATTGTTCAAGTCACAAACAATTATTTATTGAAGAAATGAACAAATTAATTTGAAACTTGTATGCAAGTGAGAACATGAACAGAATGAGCTGTCGTCACATGTTCTGATGACCAGTGTAACAAACACATTCTTTATACTCACTACCCATCCCTCTGGTGGAGAACGTAATGTTTACAGACATTCACACACACAGAAGGTATGAACTTAACGTCTACAATATGAGTGAGCTGTAGTAACATAATAAAACACATGGACTAATGATAACCTGAGGCAAAATATTGGTCAAATTAACCTGATTTTCTCATGAAATGTAACTTTTTTGCATTTGGATATTTTATAAAAGTATTTTCATAATTTAATGGGTCTTTTTGTCACAACAAAATGAAAAAAAAAAGTGTAGTTGTCATTATTTATAAGTTATTATGTTTTCCTTTTACTGGTCCGACCTATTAGACGGCTGGGTGGGCGGCTGTGGTTCAGTTGGTAGAGTGGGTCGCCCAATGACCGAGAGGTTGGCAGTTCGCGTCCCGGCTCTGGCTGTCCACATGTCGAAGTGTCCTTGGGCAAGACACTGAACTCTGACTTAGGCCCCCAGTAGGACTGACCTTTGACCTTAGAAACCTACTGGTGAATGGGTGAATGAGAGGCTAATGTAAAGCGCTTTGAACCATGAAGGTGGAAAAGAACTATATAAATGCAGAACATTTACCATTTTTACCATTGGAAATGAAATCAGACTGAATGTGGAAAGTGAATTTGAGAGTCCTGCTTTAAGGGAAGAAGTTTCACATTTATGTCCTGCAGTATAAGTCACGTTTCAACACAAATGAGTTTAGACTGAATTTACTGTTTTACTGTTAATAATTAAACACCTTTGAGAGGAATCCAATCTCCTTTAACTGTGACATTTTACTGGCACGCTGCATTAGAAATCAAAGCATTAAAAACATCCATTAACAGTAACATTAGTCATTCATAATTTACCATCTTTAAATAACACTCAAAACATGACCTTCAGTAATAACTTCCCGAATTTTCTGCCAAAAAGAATTTCCTGTGAAGTTGAGTACCATGTGTTTATAGCTCAAAGTCTAAAGATTATTTA
The DNA here is from genome assembly GCA_020466265.1 of Siphamia tubifer. Taxonomy (NCBI): domain Eukaryota; kingdom Metazoa; phylum Chordata; class Actinopteri; order Kurtiformes; family Apogonidae; genus Siphamia; species Siphamia tubifer. Next base: position 3,969,747 of record CM035786.1, on the reverse strand, counting down.
AAAATAAATGTTTAATCATATCAGCCATCCCAGTATTTGTGTTTGCTTTACACATTGTTAAAACAGAACCTTCTTATAAGAATCACCAAGTTACATTTTAGACCTTTTTTTGATTTTTTTAAAGCATTATGAGAAAACTTTTTGACATATGTTTATTTAACAAGATAACTCAAAAAGTTATGTACAAATCTCGATGACATTTTCAGGATGTCCAGTCCACCTTATAGTCCAGTCCACCTTATAGTCCAGTCCACCTTATAGTCCAGTCCACTTTATAGTCCAGTCCACCTTATAGTCCAGTTCACCTTATAGTCCAGTTCACCTTATAGTCCAGTCCACTTTATAGTCCAGTCCACCTTATAGTCCAGTCCACCTTATAGTCCAGTCCACCTTATAGCCCAGTCCACCTTATAGTCCAGTTCACCTTATAGTCCAGTCCACCTTTTAGTCCAGTCCACCTTATAGTCCAGTCCACCTTATAGCCCAGTCCACCTTATAGCCCAGTCCACCTTATAGTCCAGTTCACCTTATAGTCCAGTCCACCTTTTAGTCCAGTCCACCTTATAGTCCAGTCCACCTTATTGTCCAGTTCACCTTATAGTCCAGTCCACCTTATATCCCAGTCCACCTTATAGTCCAGTTCACCTTATAGTCCAGTCCACCTTTTAGTCCAGTCCACCTTATAGTCCAGTCCACCTTATAGTCCAGTCCACCTTATAGTCCAGTCCACTTTATAGTCCAGTCCACCTTATAGTCCAGTTCACCTTATAGTCCAGTTCACCTTATAGTCCAGTCCACTTTATAGTCCAGTCCACCTTATAGTCCAGTCCACCTTATAGTCCAGTCCACCTTATAGCCCAGTCCACCTTATAGTCCAGTTCACCTTATAGTCCAGTCCACCTTTTAGTCCAGTCCACCTTATAGTCCAGTCCACCTTATTGTCCAGTTCACCTTATAGTCCAGTCCACCTTATAGTCCAGTCCACCTTATAGTCCAGTCCACCTTATAGCCCAGTCCACCTTATAGTCCAGTTCACCTTATAGTCCAGTTCACCTTATAGTCCAGTCCACCTTATAGTCCAGTCCACCTTTTAGTCCAGTCCACCTTATAGTCCAGTCCACCTTATATCCCAGTCCACCTTATAGTCCAGTTCACCTTATAGTCCAGTCCACCTTTTAGTCCAGTCCACCTTATAGTCCAGTCCACCTTATTGTCCAGTTCACCTTATAGTCCAGTCCACCTTATAGTCCAGTCCACCTTATAGTCCAGTCCACCTTATAGCCCAGTCCACCTTATAGTCCAGTCCACCTTTTAGTCCAGTCCACCTTATAGTCCAGTCCACCTTATTGTCCAGTTCACCTTATAGTCCAGTCCACCTTTTAGTCCAGTCCACCTTATAGTCCAGTCCACCTTATAGCCCAGTCCACCTTATAGTCCAGTTCACCTTATAGTCCAGTCCACCTTATTGTCCAGTTCACCTTATAGTCCAGTCCACCTTTTAGTCCAGTCCACCTTATAGTCCAGTCCACCTTATAGCCCAGTCCACCTTATAGCCCAGTCCACCTTATAGTCCAGTTCACCTTATAGTCCAGTTCACCTTATAGTCCAGTTCACCTTATAGTCCAGTCCACCTTTTAGTCCAGTCCACCTTATAGTCCAGTCCACCTTATTGTCCAGTTCACCTTATAGTCCAGTCCACCTTATAGTCCAGTCCACCTTATAGTCCAGTCCACCTTATAGCCCAGTCCACCTTATAGTCCAGTTCACCTTATAGTCCAGTCCACCTTATAGTCCAGTCCACCTTTTAGTCCAGTCCACCTTATAGTCCAGTCCACCTTATTGTCCAGTTCACCTTATAGTCCAGTCCACCTTTTAGTCCAGTCCACCTTATAGTCCAGTCCACCTTATAGTCCAGTCCACCTTATAGCCCAGTCCACCTTATAGTCCAGTTCACCTTATAGTCCAGTCCACCTTATTGTCCAGTTCACCTTATAGTCCAGTCCACCTTTTAGTCCAGTCCACCTTATAGTCCAGTCCACCTTATAGCCCAGTCCACCTTATAGTCCAGTTCACCTTATAGTCCAGTTCACCTTATAGTCCAGTCCACCTTTTAGTCCAGTCCACCTTATAGTCCAGTCCACCTTATTGTCCAGTTCACCTTATAGTCCAGTCCACCTTATAGTCCAGTCCACCTTATAGCCCAGTCCACCTTATAGTCCAGTTCACCTTATAGTCCAGTCCACCTTATTGTCCAGTTCACCTTATAGTCCAGTCCACCTTTTAGTCCAGTCCACCTTATAGTCCAGTCCACCTTATAGCCCAGTCCACCTTATAGTCCAGTTCACCTTATAGTCCAGTTCACCTTATAGTCCAGTCCACCTTTTAGTCCAGTCCACCTTATAGTCCAGTCCACCTTATTGTCCAGTTCACCTTATAGTCCAGTCCACCTTATAGTCCAGTCCACCTTATAGTCCAGTCCACCTTATAGCCCAGTCCACCTTATAGTCCAGTTCACCTTATAGTCCAGTCCACCTTATAGTCCAGTCCACCTTTTAGTCCAGTCCACCTTATAGTCCAGTCCACCTTATTGTCCAGTTCACCTTATAGTCCAGTCCACCTTATAGTCCAGTTCACCTTATAGTCCAGTTCACCTTATAGTCCAGTCCACCTTTTAGTCCAGTCCACCTTATAGTCCAGTCCACCTTATTGTCCAGTTCACCTTATAGTCCAGTCCACCTTATAGTCCAGTCCACCTTATAGTCCAGTTCACCTTATAGTCCAGTCCACCTTATAGTCCAGTCCACCTTACTATTGGGGCAGGGTCTGAATTAAACAGGATGTTGTGTCACTTCCTTTTGTCCTTCTTCATGTCATGTAATCATCTCATTTCTTTGTTATCAGTTTCATTTGTCAGTATTAAATGTTTCTACATATAACTTAAATATACTGACTCAGTCTAGCACTTTCTGCAGCTCGTTTACTGTCTGAATGATAATTCAATGAAACATCATCTGTATCAATTATCACTCTTCATTTTTATGGGACATGAAATCCTCTCATATTTACTGAACTATTATGAACCTTTTACAAATTCAAATGGCACTTGAAAATGAAGCACATTATTGTTATTATCATTTACAGTAGAATGTATAACAACTTATTGCTTCTTAAAGTCATATTTAACTTTAATGGTCTTGATGGTTTTTGGAACTGGAGTGTTACTATAAGCTTTTATTAATATAATATATCCACATCTTTGTGATAAAATATCTTCCCTTTTTTCAGCTGAAGCTTTTATATA
>CM035786.1:3956446-3961446 GCA_020466265.1 Siphamia tubifer | reverse complement strand
TATACAGACACAGAAAAGACAGATTAGACCAGGGGGGTAACCCTAACCCTCTTCCAACACACCTGGTTCCAATGATCAGCCTGTCATCGACTTCTGCAGAACAATGATAATGACTGTCAGGTGTTCTGGATGAGGGTTATATCGAAAACATGTTGGACTGTGACTCTTGAGGGCCAGGGTTGACCATCAAAAGTACCTAAAAACAATGTTCATGTCATCAAGTACAGTCACACCTCAATTTACAAAAATAATTTGTTCCAGAAGTGGTTTTGTAATGTGATTTGTTTTGGTAAAAGGCCTGATTGGTTCCAATTCCTCCAATACTACCCCCTAAACCCTTTAGAAATGATAAAAGTATAAACATTTAGTATGAAATATGTGTTAAAAATTTGTGCACAAACCATTATTAAGGTATTTAACTTTTAAGAGGTTGGTGACCTTATAACTATGAGTATAACTATAAGTATAACTATAATCTAGTCTGTCTGTCTGTCTTGCTGAGCTAACACAAATATACATCTGTAACCTTGTGCCGCTGGGGATTATATTGGGTTTTTTTAGTATTTAAAATACATTTATATTCTAATATTCTACTGATTATATAGTTCTACGCTCTCTCTCTCTCTCTCGCTCTCTCTCTCTCGCTCTCTCTCTCTCGCTCTCTCTCTCTCTCTCTCTTTCTCTCTCTCTCTCTCTCTCTCTCTCGCTCTCTCTCTCTCGCTCTCTCTCTCTCGCTCTCTCTCTCTCTTTCTCTCTCTCTCTCTCTCTCTCTCTCTCTCTCTCTCTCTCTCGCTCTCTCTCTCTCCCTCTCTCTCTCTCTCTCTCTCTCTGTATATACTAATTAATAAATAAAACAAAGCTACTAAGTGATTAAATGGCTCGTATGTAGTATTTCTACTTTCAAATATTTATAAAGTATCTTCAAATTCCCATGATAGTCTTTAGAGTGAAGTTGTTATAGTGAGTAAATGTTCTGTTTGTGGAGCTACGGTTCACACTAAATGTTGGCAGAAATTTCTAATAGTGTAATTATCTTCCTATAAAACTAAACCTTGGTCTTTCAGCCTCAAACACTCACATCTACTTTTAATGGAACACTAAGTCATTTACATTTGGCTTCATTTCAACGACATACATTTTATATTTTAAATGTTTACCATTTGTTTTGACTTTAATCTCACAGTGATTAAAGAGATTATTGTGTGTCCACAGTCATATCATGCTATAACTCAATAAATACTGTAGATATCACCATGAAATTACATGTTCATATACATATAGCTAATGCACATCAGATGCAATGATCCATTTGAGTAAAGGTCAAAGGTCATAATTAACTAAAAGGTTCAAATCACATTATGGGTTATAACTCCAGAACAGAGGGTCACAGAACTTTCAGATTGGTACCAAACGATGCAGAATGAAGATTTATACAATTCTAATAATTGATGTTATCACCTACGACCAATAGTTTTTCAGATCTCTGGAGGTCAAAGGTGACATGTGTCCAAATTAACTTGTGTAACACTGTTTGTGTCAAACATAGACATATCACACTATAACTTAATCAATACTGAATATATTATCATAATATTACACACACTGACACATATAACCAAATTATTAATATTGAAAAAGGTCAAAGGTCGAGGTCACATTTAGCAGAAAGGTCAAAGTCACATTATTGGCTCTAATTCAAGAACAGGTTGCCATAGAAACTGGAGATTGGAACAAAATAGGGGCGGGGTTAAACATTCTGTGAATACTAGCTTGTTTTTTGTTTTTTTATATATAAATATATATATTCAGCAGGAAACAGAGCTGTGGCCAATCCCTGGCATTGTTGTTTTATCCCCACTACAGACAGGGGGATTTAGGGGTCCTTTAGAAACAGTGATTGACAGCCATGTTAAATTACACTGAGCTTCCAGGAGAGGATTCTTCCCTGGTGATTTGGACTGGCTGTAATTTTCCCTGAATCTGGCACAAGCATTCCCCTGTTCCCGAGTCCTAATTTAACAGTCCTAAAGCGCCCGTGTGCTCTCTGCACTGAACAAAAACCAAATGTTGCTAATGCCAAGTTAATTAATAGAAGCCCAGCTGCTCAGACAGACACACAGAGCCAAGCAGGAAGTATTCTGTTGTGTACACGTCTACTGGGTGTCACTGGGACATGCCCTGATTGGCCCTCTCATCTGCTTTGTTAATTTTGTTTACAGAGCGACCGCTTTTCCAAAAACTGCTCTGATTAATTTCAGGATCAGAGCTCACGGGGCCCATAGTGGTGTCAGATCTGAAAGGAAGTTAACGCTCCTCACAAGTGACTTCTTTTCACTCAACAATGATTCATCAAGAACTTAATTTAAAGAAATCCAATCAGTTGTTCTTTTGTCTGCAGTTGCAGATTGGTGTATCGCTCTTTATTCTAATTAAATCTATTCTATAAGGATTCAAGAAGACTACTGATGCGAGGTGACACGCAACTTTTAATGGATCTCATATGAGCTTTTGTTCAACTAGTGCAAAACAATAGATTAGAATGAGAGTTAGAATTTATTTAATTTACAATTATCACATGAAATATGAGAAACAGTCTTTAGTATTTTAACTTGTCATATAAGCATAAGGATCATTATTTAAATAAACTGACACTAATACACTGGTCTACAAGTTAAATGCTTCTGGAATCAAACTAATGAAATGTTCCCACATGTGTTAGTGAAAAAGAAAACTGGTTGGATCAAGTTTCCAAGATAAGTCTAGACTCAAAATGTGACATTTTACTGAATATTTTTGTATTTTTAATTTATTCATATTTAATTTATTTATTATTTTAACTTAATAATGTGATTTTGACATTTTGGCTAAATGCGACCTTGACCTTTGACCTTTTGCAATATTGCTAATTTAAGTATATATGTGTCAGTGTGTGTAATATTATGATAATATATCCAGTATTGATTAAGTTATAGTGTGATATGTCTATGTTTGACACAAACAGTGTTACACAAGTTAATTTTGCCACATGTCACCTTTGACCTCCAGAGATCTGAAAAACTATTGGTCGTAGGTGATAACACCAACCATAAGAATCATAGAAATGTTCATTCTGCATCATTTGAAAGTTCTGTGACCCTCTGTTCTGGAGTTATAACCCATAATGTGATTTTAACCTTTTAGTTAATTGTGACCTTTGACCTTTACTCAAATAGATCATTGCATCTGATGTGTATTAACTATATGTATATGTCCATGTAATGTTATGGTGATATCTACAGTATTCATTAAGTTATAACATGATATGTCTGTGGACAAAATATGGTATTGATATAAATATTTTTATAATTAAAGTTAAATCGTTAATAATTAATAAACGATCATTCTTTCTCCTGCAGATACTTTTCAGTTGTAGTCAGTTGTATTTAAACTGAACGTCAGCCTTTTACTCATTCATTAAATAACTTTTCTTTTCCTCATGATGAGCTTCAACTGTTTAACATTCCTTCAAACTTCACTGAACGTTGACTTTAGTTTTAAACTCTTTTAATGTGAAGGGTTTGTCCTTATGTCACGACAGTTGTTTTAACTCGATCCTTCTGACAGACAAACAAACACATTAAATAAATATATGTTTAGATAATGAGCAGCAGAAACAACAAGATTAAAACAGAATAGAGGGAAAAAAAAGTAACCATGGCAACACAAAGAAAACAAACTGGAGAAAGTACTTCATTTACTGTACTGAAGTAAAGTTTGTAGGTATCTGTACTTTACTGGAGTATTTTTGACAACTTTTTCTTTTTCCTTTTACTCCCTAGATTTTTTTGTATAAATATATGTACTTTATACTCTTTACATTTATATAAATATATGTACTTTATACTCTTTACATTTATATAAATATATGTACTTTATACTCTTTACATTTATATAAATATATGTACTTTATACTCTTTACATTTATATAAATATATGTACTTTATACTCTTTACATTTATATAAATATATGTACTTTATACTCTTTACATTCTCAGAATAGACTCATTACTTTTTTAAACTACACAAACACAGTATGAAAAATAAGTTGTAAATCACAAATTGTGATTCACTATTAGAATTTTGACTTTTTATGGTCACACATAAAAAAATAAAGTTGAGTGGACCAAATTGCATTGCATAGGGTTAAGGTTATTTTAATTTAATTTAATTTCATTCATTCCACTAGATGATTTTATGTGTGAACTATTGAAGAAGAATTTTTAAGTTGATTGAATGTTTTAATTTTTTCAGTGAACGTTACATATAATTTTTTTGGTTTATTAATTAATTAATTTTTTATTGATCACTTTGGTTGCGTTTGTTCATTTGCTGCTTATTTTATTTATTTAATAATTTTTTACTGTGGACCTGCTAAAGTCTCAGGATTAAAGGGTAAAATCTCTTAGGAAGAAATTAAACAGCACTGGGAAACAAAAAAAGAGTTTGAGAAAATTGTCATTTCTCAAATGTATTTATTTGATCCTAAAATTACAATGAGTTGAAATAATTATTTTCCCTATTTTTAAGAGTTAAATCCCTTCTCCCCTTCATCATGGAACTGGGATAATTGAAAGGATAGATAACAACATGTTTCCACTGAGCGCAGAGCTTTATCTAATCCAGTTTTAAGGAAGATAATTAAAGGTCAAATGACTGACCAAGGTAGCGCTTCCATTTACGCTGTTGCCCCCTCTGATAAAACACCATGTCACCCAATCATTTAATTGACTTTGCTTTACATGTGGTATCTCAGAAATGAAGAGCGATATAGGATTGTAGGAGGGAAGGTCATAAATCATCTGGATGCCTGTAAACACCATCGCTTAAAAAGTAGAGATCGAACAAACACTGTTAACAAACCTCCTTTGACCTGATAATAAGAACATGAGCAGTGTTAATATAACACTTACAGAGTTGATTTTAACACTACCTCAGTGAACATATGAGTGAGCCTCCTGAAA
>CM035786.1:3948946-3951446 GCA_020466265.1 Siphamia tubifer | reverse complement strand
ATCCATCTATCTACTAGTTTTATTATGTTGCATATTTACAACATCGGGTGTTAAAGGGTTCAATTGTTTCCAAAGCTTAGTTTTTACCATAGGTCAGTGTAATTAGTTTAACAACAGTAACATGAATATATTTGAGGGTGAGTTTAATATATTTGTGTGTGACTGACAAGCCGTGGACACTGTTGACACAACCTTAATTGTGTTCGAGCAGAAAAGCTGGTCCCATCATGTAGTGAACGCAGATTAAAACACAGACATTGATTTGGAAGTGGTCTTTGACCCGGGTCGTCCTCGTATCCTGTGGAAATGTCACTGAGCGGTGAGAGCAGTGAAAAGGCAGCGTGCAAAAATAAATATTTAAAATCCTTTTTTCTTTTCATTCTTTTCTTACAGACAGCTGTGTGTAAACAAGTGGCCATTGTCTGATGGTTTTTCCCTCATGTCCCAACCGTCCCCTGGGACTGAGATCAAATATTCATGAGGCCTCTTTTAAAAAGCATAAAGTCATAGCAGTAAGTGAGTTTTCACTGGATTACTTCCATTAGACTATATTTGAATCATCAGAGCAACTCCAGCCAGAAGATAAAAACATCCACACTGTAAAAAAAACTAAACAAAATTAAAATCCAATTGTTTTTATTGGGGGAAAAATACACAAAAATGTGTAACTTTAGGGCGGCACGGTGGTGCAGTGGTTAGCACGGTGGTGCAGCGGTTAGCACGGTGGTGCAGCGGTTAGCACGGTGGTGCAGCGGTTAGCACGGTGGTGCAGCGGTTAGCACGGTGGTGCAGGGGTTAGCACGGTGGTGCAGGGGTTAGCACGGTGGTGCAGCGGTTAGCACGGTGGTGCAGCGGTTAGCACGGTGGTGCAGCGGTTAGCACGGTGGTGCAGCGGTTAGCACGGTGGTGCAGCGGTTAGCGCGGTGGTGCAGCGGTTAGCGCGGTGGTGCAGCGGTTAGCGCGGTGGTGCAGCGGTTAGCGCGGTGGTGCAGCGGTTAGCGCGGTGGTGCAGCGGTTAGCGCGGTGGTGCAGCGGTTAGCGCGGTGGTGCAGCGGTTAGCGCGGTGGTGCAGCGGTTAGCACGGTGGTGCAGCGGTTAGCACGGTGGTGCAGTGGTTAGCACTCGTGCCTCACAGCAAGAAGGACCCTGGTTCGAATCCCGTACCAGACCTTTCTGTGTGGAGTTTGCATGTTCTCCCCGTGTCCGCGTGGGTTTTCGCCGGGCACTCCGGTTTCCTCCCACCATCCAAACACATGCACTGATAGGTTCAATTCAATTCAATTCAATTTTATTTATAAAGCCCTAAATCACAACAAAGTCGTCTCAGAGGGCTTTACAAAAACACAATCAACTACAGAGATACATGAAAAAGTCCCAGGCATCCCCTGTCCTTAGCTCCTCCCCCTGTCCTTAGACCCTCCCCCTGTCCTTAGCTCCTCCCCCTGTCCTTAGACCCTCCCCCTGTCCTTAGACCCTCCCCCTGTCCTTAGACCCTCCCCCTGTCCTTAGACCCTCCTTCTCGGCAAGAAAAAACTTCCAAACCCAGTGGGAAAAAGAAGAAATGTTGAGGAGAACCACATTGAAGGACAGATCCACTCCCATGGACGGACAGACTATAGATTAATTAATTAATTGGTTAATCTAAAATTGTCCATAGGTGTGAATGTGAGAGTGATTGTTTGTCTATATATGTTCAGCCCTGAGATGAACTGGTGTCTCATACAGGGTGACCTCTGACCCCGCCTTCGCCCATTGTAGCTGGATTAGGCCCCCAGTGACCCCCGCGACCCTAGTGAGGATAAAGCGGGTTCAGATAATGAATGAATGAACGTGTAACTTTATTTACAGACTAATATAAATGTAAGATTTTAAAGATATAATTAAATATTTTAAACATACTAGACAGATGTTTACAGTGTCGTCCTGACAACTAAAAGTCATGTGACGTCTGGAGCTCAATAGTTTGGAAAAGGAAGAAAAATCCTGACCCAGCAGAATGTGACAATAAATAAAATAATAAATATAATAAACAAAACATGTGTCGTCGTTAATGTGAGGTTTGAACTGATGCAGAGTTTGATTAAAGCCTCAGAAAATCACCACCAGTGCATTTTTAAACCTGCTGAATCTTAATTAGAACCACATCATATTCACATTAACAAAAGTGTAAATGGACATTTGTTTTCATTCTTACAGATGGTAATAAGTACAGTTCTGTAAACAAACACTGATGGTTAACCCTCTGGTATCAGCGGGACATTTTACATTAAAAAACTTCATGTTATTTTTTTTATTGTATATATTCTTATTAACATTTAGTTTGAATTATTTGTTTCTATTATACCATTTGGTTTTTAAAATTCTAATAAATCAGTTCTAGAAAAAAAAAAGTCATTTGTTTACGGCGCAAGGACTCCCCGGCGCTCCTAAGCCTAACGCCACCATGACTCCCCGGCGCTCCTAAGCCTAACGCCACCATGACTCCCCGGCGCCCCTAAGC
>CM035786.1:3908946-3946446 GCA_020466265.1 Siphamia tubifer | reverse complement strand
TTTTCCACACTATACGCTGCACTGGACTATAAGGCACATTAGTGAAGTCAAAATTATGAGAAAAAAAATAAAAAATCAGACACTGATTTGACAGAACTGTTCTGTGTGTGTGTGTGTGTGTGTGTGTGTGTGTGTGTGTATGTGTGTGTGTGTGCTCGGCTCGCGCATGTGCAAGCCCGTCACTTCCTGTTTTGAATGCTTTTTTATCCCAACTTTTTGTTATTTGTTATTAGCGCCAAATCTCCCTGAACACTCAGAGATAAGAGTGAAAATGTGGGACTTGATCAGGGAGAAGATTAAAACAGGCGATGCGAAGGTTGTACGGAAACGTTGTATGTGTTGGCTTTATAGAGTGATGATGTGGGTGGAGTCTATTTTATGTGCTGGAGTGCATATTGAGACGTTAGAAAGGAGGCAAAAATGATGCTTCATGACTTTTAACATTAGAAGCACAAGGTAAAGATGCTGCGAATGTACTATGTGAGTTTAGAGACAAATTTAAGCGGGTTGGGTTTATCCATACGTGACATCATGCGGGTTGGGCGGGGCGGGCCTAGCCACGTCTTGGGTTTGGGCGGGACGGATTTCTGTAAAACCCCCTAACCGCGCATCACTAGTGTACAGTGTTTTAGATAAACACAGACCTGCGTCACTATCACAGCCGTTGTGTGTCGCAGAGTGGATGAGCTTCAGAGAAAATTAATGAAGTGCCACTAATGTTCACTGATGACTTCCTGTTGGAGTACAGTACAAGTCAGACTGCAACAGAACTGAAATTAAAATTACTACAATTAAACTCAAAGTGTTTCTAACCCTCTGTTTTCATGTTATGTTTTTTTTTTTTTTACTCCAGTTTCAGTTGAATCATTTTAGGTACAAACTGACGTTGGAGAGTTCTAAGCGTTCCGTGTTTGTCATGTCAATATTCCTCTTATGTTTATTCTTTATTTCACACAGATGATCTTATTCATCAGTACTGGAACAAAAGCCACACAAACCAAAATAAAATAAAATTAATAAAAAATATGTGAGTTGAGAGAGATAATTAGCCTAGCCGCGCTAGACCCCCGAGCTAAAAAATGTGAACTTTCACCAAAATATAATGAGATCTATTCTATTCTACCTATTTATTTATTTTTATTCATCTATTCTATTCTATTTATTTATTTATTTATTTCCGGTCCATCAACAAACACTGCTGAAGGTGAACATGGAACCAAACGGGTAAAAAGTACTGACCATAATTAAAACAAACACAATGATATGGAGATGATTTGCATGTCTTGTTCATTTTACTGGTTTAATAAATTATTTTCTTCCACTTTTAACACATATTTAATACAAAATGTGATTATTGGGTAAGTATTGGGGCCTTGGATCCAATCAGGCCTTTTACATGTAAAATGTGAGTCTACTTACGAAAAAATCATGTTATGAAAACACTTCTGGAACACATTAATTTCATAAATTGTCGTACGATTGTATAATATATAATAATTTCAAGGTGTGTGGGTAAATTGTGGAGTGGGTTAGAGCAGGACTCTCAAACTCATGTTCTTCATTTTCCACATTCAGTCTGATTTAATCTCCAATGGGTCGGACCAGGAAAATGAAAATGTAATAATAATAAATAATAACTACACAATTTTGTCATTGTTTTAGTGCATAAACCCCATTAAATTATGAAAATACTTTAATAAATTATCCAAATGCAAAAACATTAAACTTCATAAGGAAAATAAGTGTAATATTAACAATATTCTGCCTTAGTTTATCATTAGTCCATGTGTTATGGATCAGTTCTACAAAGACACTAAAGTCTTAGTAACAGAAGCAAAAAATGGTTCAAATTGTGTCTAATTTTCTTTAGACATTTAAGTTTTTATTGTTACAGGATAGTTTGTAAATGTCAATGTTAATATTATTTTTTTCTGTAAAAGTGACAAAAATGTGAAGTTGTTATCATTTATAGGTAAAAAAACAGAAGAAAATATGGAGTCATTTTTGAACAGGTTATTAAGCTCTTCATCCCACGGACCGCATTGGAACCATTGGCAGACCACATTTGGCCCCCGGGCCGCATGTTTGACACTCCTGCTCTAACCATTATCCTGAAAAAGTGTCCTCTGAACATACTGAGTATGTCACACTGCAGGCCTGAGGAATAGAGACATGCTTTCAAATATAATGTGTTCTCAGTTTGACACAGTGCTGTACTTCTGTCCGTGATGCAAGATGACTTTTACATTGTTAGAGCTGAGTAAGATGATACTGCGTGGATGGAGACAAAATGCTCTTATAAAGTCAGCAGAGAGCGGTGTATGGGTTGGTAGTGGTTCACTTAGAATGCATACGTAGGACTTTTTTGAATCACTGGCCTGAGGTGACGGCTGAGCTCAATGTTTGAAAACTGCCTTTGGATGAACAGTGTCCGACAACACACAACTTTTAGACGTGACCACATGATTAAAATATGAAAACAAGTGGTTCCAGGCACAACAAACCCTGCCCACTTGTAAACGTTTTACCTCATTTGCCCTGTTTTTTTTATCATTGACCTTTGACCTACATTCACTAAAATTTTAAGGGATCTATTCTGGACCACTTCACTTCACTATCGTCAGTAAATCTAATGTTCTATCGTAGTAGCCTAGCCACACTAGCTCGTCCTAGCATCAGTAAATCTAATGTTCTATCGTAGTAGCCTAGCCACACTAGCTCCTCCTAGCGTCAGTAAATCTAATGTTCTATCGTAGTAGCCTAGCCACACTAGCTCGTCCTAGCATCAGTAAATCTAATGTTCTATCGTAGTAGCCTAGCCACACTAGCTCCTCCTAGCGTCAGTAAATCTAATGTTCTATCGTAGTAGCCTAGCCACACTAGCTCGTCCTAGCATCAGTAAATCTAATGTTCTATCGTAGTAGCCTAGCCACACTAGCTCCTCCTAGCGTCAGTAAATCTAATGTTCTATCGTAGTAGCCTAGCCACACTAGCTCCTCCTAGCATCAGTAAATCTAATGTTCTATCGTAGTAGCCTAGCCACACTAGCTCCTCCTAGCATCAGTAAATCTAATGTTCTATCGTAGTAGCCTAGCCACACTAGCTCCTCCTAGCATCAGTAAATCTAATGTTCTATCGTAGTAGCCTAGCCACACTAGCTCCTCCTAGCGTCAGTAAATCTAATGTTCTATCGTAGTAGCCTAGCCACACTAGCTCCTCCTAGCATCAGTAAATCTAATGTTCTATCGTAGTAGCCTAGCCACACTAGCTCCTCCTAGCATCAGTAAATCTAATGTTCTATCGTAGTAGCCTAGCCACGCTAGCTCCTCCTAGCATCAGTAAATCTAATGTTCTATCGTAGTAGCCTAGCCACGCTAGCTCCTCCTAGCATCAGTAAATCTAATGTTCTATCGTAGTAGCCTAGCCACGCTAGCTCCTCCTAGCATCAGTAAATCTAATGTTCTATCGTAGTAGCCTAGCCACACTAGCTCCTCCTAGCATCAGTAAATATAATGTTCTATCGTAGTAGTCTAGTTTCACTCAATGTAACTTTTGTCTAGATTTCCCTGAAACTGGTCGACCAATCACAGTGAAGTATAGAGTCAGAGGGCGGGCCTAACAAAGTGACGCTGCAACAATTGGTAGAGAAACAAGCGTAAACAACCATAGAAGAAGAACAACAACAGGTGTAGATTTCCTTTTATCACAGATGAGTGAAGAATGTGAGAAAACGTCAACAATCTTTAAATTCTTTTTACAGAAGCGACAACAGTCGTTCAGCTCCATAATCCACCATTTTGTTTAGTCATTCCTAACTTTCTCCGGACTCCTCCGTCAACTTTCCGTTGCTCTAACTACGTCATCCTAAAGATTACACTGATTGGTTGTAGTACCGTCCTATTGCATACAGAGGATTTGAAAGACAACCTTTTAGCCCCGCCTCCTCTGACTATGAAGCACCACTAGACCCATACATGGAATGAATAGAGATAGCACTGATAGGCTAATTTTATACTTTATTTTTATGATAATTACGAAGCAGCAGGTCCACTCAATCAACCATAGGAAATGACAAACTAATGTCAACAAATAGTCCAATGTCCAGTGCACAGTTAGATGCTCTGGAAATTCATGATTTTTTCAAAAACATGGTCCAGTATTTGATTATAAATGTAAATGATGTTGAATGAAACAGCAAAGCTTAGTCTACTACAGGCTGTTGTTTTCAAAAAAGAATGCAACCAAGTCGTGAATTTCCAGAGCGTCTAACTGTCCACTGGACAATGGACTATTATGGTCTTCGTCCTCAGACGTCTTCTGAACCAGAAGATCAGTAACTGTGAACACACTATCTGAGGACATGAAGACCTGAGGACACACTATCTGAGGACATGAAGACCTGTGGACACACTATCTGAGGACATGAAGACCTGTGGACACACTATCTGAGGACATGAAGACCTGTGGACACACTATCTGAGGACATGAAGACCTGTGGACACACTATCTGAGGACATGAAGACCTGTGGACACACTATCTGAGGACATGAAGACCTGAGGACACACTATCTGAGGACATGAAGACCTGTGGACACACTATCTGAGGACGTGAAGACCTGTGGACACACTATCTGAGGACGTGAAGACCTGTGGACACACTATCTGAGGACGTGAAGACCTGTGGACACACTATCTGAGGACATGAAGACATCAGGACACTTGGGTTTGTCTTTAGGGACCCTCTACTTACTACCACTGAAGTGTGATGTCAACTACATGTATGTACTGTCAAACATCTAAAAATGAGCTAAACTTTCCTTCCTTTAAGTGTTTACATGGTTGATCTGAAAGAGGAACTAACCTTTATTCTAAATTAAATGGGACTAAACACCTCTCCTGTAAACAGGCCTGGTCACACTCTAGTGGTGGTACATTCTGTTCGTCGCCACAGCTGCATGTGCATATACTGGGTTTCACAAAAACTCAGTGAAATCAATGGAGCGTCTCAGAGGAAGACTTTTATTGGCCGTACATGATAAACAGGTACACGGATAGCATCACAACATGTCATTTCTGTCAGTCCTTCTTCTGCTCATTTCAGAATTGTTTACACAAATATGTTAATGGAATCTTTGCATAAGACCAGAACCATTATAGACTGGGTGTCACTTCAGTTCTCCAGAGGTCGTAGTGTAGTGATAAAGCTCTTTTGAAATTTCATGTATTTTTGACTTGCTTTAAAACACTACGACTGTTAAAGAATAAATTAAAAATATCATAAAAAGTTACAGATGCACAATTCCCCTGTCTGATCATGTAGACCACCATATATATATGTATAGTATTACCTGTATATATCCTTATTTGTTGTCCATATTTCTAATCTGTAGTAAACAGTTAGCTTGCATAATTGTCACTAGTTTTAGTAGTACTTTAGTAGAATGTATATTTAATATTTAAGCCTGTAGTTTTTTACACATGCATGTATTTTTCTGTTTTTTCTGTCATATATCAGTCTTTCTTATTGTTTTTGTTGCTAAACAGAGCAGTTATTGACAGTGATATTTCACATCTGTTCTAGTTGATTGTACTGTATTGTATTCACTAGATGGACATTTTGTTAAATGCATGTATTTAAGTATTTTCTTAGAAAGTCCTTTCACTCATCACACAGCAAACATTAAAGCTTTTTTTTTTCTCAAACTCCTCCAAAAGTCTAAGTCAAACTTCAGAGCCACCTCAGTATTATGTCTGGCCTCTAATATGACTAATAATGAGCAGGATCTTTCTCTGCATTTCCAGATAATGGTGTGTGATTAGGATCAGAGCGAGAGCGTCCTACTGTTGTGTCTGAGGCAGATGTGGACGCTGATAACGCCATGGCTGTAACAAGTCGCACAGATTGTGGCAGAGGTTGATATCAGGTTGAGCGGTAGAATGACTGACGCTCCAATGGGTGGAGGTATCGACGACACTGAGCAGGAACTCAGATGTGATGTCCCTCTGTGCTCACGTCAGTCATGTCCTCATACTCAGGTGGACATTATTTTATCATCCTCTCCAACAAAAAGTGATCAAGGATCAGAGATAGTGATGTTCAGTGGTCACGTGACTACACATGAGGCTCACGCAACCATCTGAGTATCGTGCAGAAAAATGATCAGCCAATCTGTGGGTGGGACGTCCCATGACTGGGTGGCATGTCTGTCTGTTTGTCTGTGGTCTGTTTGGCACTCGGTCAGGGTTCTACAGTGCGCCCATTTGCGAGCAAATATTTCAGCGTGCGAACGAGGAAAACAAAACAGTGGCACATGTGCGAGTGTTTGTTGCAACAACAATAAGACACACAGACCTGAGGAGTTAATTATGGCAAACCAAAGTGTTCACATAGCCACGCGTTGTCTTTATTATATCACGCATTTTAGCACGCACACTGGCGCGCTATCAAGCATTACAGGACGCGTTCTGGTACGTTCCATAACACGTGCTATATGATCACTTTGACTGTTTTTTGTTCATTGTGTTGCTTATTTTATCTTATTTTATTTTTTACTGTGTCTCAGTCTCAGGAGTTAAAGGGTTAATCATTCTAAAATGGATCTAATAACAAGGCAGCCAATACAACGTTCTAAAATGTATCAAAGGACAAAACATCCCATAATACAAAGTTATGTTATGGTCTGCTCTAAATTAACACAAATGACAGCAGTCATTCAACAATGTTGGTATCTGTGCGTAAGTACTGCACTGTAAATAAATAAACATTTAAAAATAAAACCTACTTTTGCCCCTATTTGTTTTGTGTGCTCCTAAATTTTTTAACTTAGGGGCACGTGTGCTCCTGGAAAAAAAAGTTAGTGTAGAGCCCTGCACTCGGTTCTTCTTCAGCTTCGTGTCGTTCCTCTGGTGTCTCCTACTAAGCCAAGACATTTCACACATATGCCAGTGGATTTTTCTGGAACATCTGATACATTAAGACCAAGTTCTGAAAACCGCTAGTCTGAAAAAACTACACACTAGCCACAACACCGCGGGTAGTCCCGCCCTGCGACACTGATTGGCTCCTTCATTTTGAAAAACACCTGACCCTCACGGTACTCAGATGGTTGCATGATCGTAGAGAAACAGCCAGATGACGTGAGTCAGGTTAGGATCGTGAAGAGGTTTTCAAGCAACATGGTAAAAAGAAATTCCAAAAAAGGTCTCCCACCCCAACTTTAAATACAGAATGTGGGTACACTGGTACCTCTACTTATGGAATTAATTTGTTCCAGAAGTGTTTTCGTCCCCAAAAGGGTCGAGGTTGGTAGCTCCAAGGAGGATGAGAGAGAGGAGAGAGAGGCTATCAGTGAGAGAGGAGGAGGAGAGAGAGAAGGAGGAGAGAGAGAAGGAGGAGAGAGAGAAGGAGGAGAGAGAGAAGGAGGAGAGAGAGAAGGAGGAGAAAGAGAAGGAGGAGAAAGAGAAGGAGGAGAGAGAGAAGGAGGAGAGAGAGAGAAGGAGGAGAGAGAGAGAAGGAGGAGAGAGAGAGGAGGAGAGAGAGGAGGAGGAGAGAGAGAAGGAGGAGAGAGAGAGAAGGAGGAGAGAGAGGAGGAGAAAGAGAAGGAGGAGAGAGAGAAGGAGGAGAAAGAGAAGGAGAAGAGAGAGAAGGAGGAGAGAGAGAAGGAGGAGAGAGAGAGGAGGAGAGAGAGAGGAGGAGAGAGAGAAGGAGGAGAGAGAGAAGGAGGAGAGAGAGAGGAGGAGAGAGAGAGGAGGAGAGAGAGAAGGAGGAGAGAGAGAAGGAGGAGAGAGAGGAGGAGAAAGAGAAGGAGGAGAGAGAGAAGGAGGAGAAAGAGAAGGAGGAGAGAGAGAAGGAGGAGAGAGAGGAGGAGGAGAGAGAGAAGGAGGAGAGAGAGAGAAGGAGGAGAAAGAGAAGGAGGAGAGAGAGGAGGAGGAGAAAGAGAAAGCCAAAGTGATGCAGGAGGAGAGGGCCCACTCAGATGATGTTGTCCCGGGCCCAGCCAAAACTGGCAACGGCCCTGGAGGTACCACTGTACTTTGACCATCTCTGAAGACAAAAGTTCCGAGTTGAAACATTTTGGTGTAAAAGCGTTCTCAGAACAGAAGGTGTTCTGTGGTAAATGTTCCCGTCCACACGGTTCCTCTTTAACGATTCTCTACAAATGCATCTTGATAATACTGATGGGAAACTAATGACCTCATGGTGAAAGGAAATGTGTTTTAGTAATCATATAACATGCACTATTTCATTTGTTTTAATCAGTTGGTCGTTAATGTGATTAAGCAGATAAATACTTTCAATATTATTTATTTCTTTCTGCCTGTAGAGAAGCAATAACCTAAAGAAATGAGAACCTGAGAAACTTTAATTATGAACAGCTGAAATATTACAAATCAGTCAAGTCAAATGCAAATGTAATAGTAAAATATTTTATTCAGGGTACGGTCTGACTGGAGATATTGAAAGGAAAGAGTGGGTGGTGTGACCTTTGACTGGACATGTTAATGCAGAATACATACTTTATATACGGAGTATTTGTATTCAAACAGCAGGACTGAACTGAAGACTGAAACACAACACATCATGTGACTCTATTACACACTGAGTACACTGGAAATATCTGAGTACACTGCAAATATCTGAGTACACTGGAAATATCTGAGTACACTGCAAATATCTGAGTACACTGCAAATATCTGAGTACACTGCAAATATCTGAGTATACTGGAAATATCTGAGTACACTGCAAATATCTGAGTACACTGCAAATATCTGAGCACACTGCAAATATCTGAGTACACTGGAAATATCTGAGTACACTGCAAATATCTGAGTACACTGCAAATATCTGAGTACACTGGAAATATCTGAGTACACTGGAAATATCTGAGTACACTGCAAATATCTGAGTACACTGGAAATATCTGAGTACACTGCAAATATCTGAGTACACTGGAAATATCTGAGTACACTGCAAATATCTGAGTACACTGGAAATATCTGAGTACACTGCAAATATCTGAGTACACTGCAAATATCTGAGTACACTGCAAATATCTGAGTATACTGGAAATATCTGAGTACACTGCAAATATCTGAGTACACTGCAAATATCTGAGCACACTGCAAATATCTGAGTACACTGGAAATATCTGAGTACACTGCAAATATCTGAGTACACTGCAAATATCTGAGTACACTGGAAATATCTGAGTACACTGGAAATATCTGAGTACACTGCAAATATCTGAGTACACTGGAAATATCTGAGTACACTGCAAATATCTGAGTACACTGGAAATATCTGAGTACACTGCAAATATCTGAGTACACTGCAAATATCTGAGTACACTGCAAACATCTGAGTACACTGGAAAAATGTATTCTTAACATGTGTGTAACTGTACTGCATCACCAAATACAAAACACTGTTAACAGTTTCCTACTATTAATACCACTACTACTGCTATTAGTACTACTACTACTACTACTGCTATTACTAATACACTACACTCACACATATTGTGATGTAATTCTCATAATATCCTGGATCATCTAACACAGAGTTTTTTCAGTTAATGACAGTAACAGTAATGACAGTAACATTAACAGTAATGACAGTAACAGTAATGACAGTAACATTAACAGTAATGACAATAACAGTAATGACAGTAACATTAACAGTAATGACAGTAACAGCAATGACAATAACAGTAATGACAGTAACATTAACAGTAATGACAGTAACAGTAATGACAGTAACATTAACAGTAATGACAGTAACAGTAATGACAGTAACATTAACAGTAATGACAGTAACAGTAATGACAGTAACATTAACAGTAATGACAATAACAGTAATGACAGTAACATTAACAATAATGACAGTAACAG
Source organism: Siphamia tubifer (assembly GCA_020466265.1). Taxonomy (NCBI): domain Eukaryota; kingdom Metazoa; phylum Chordata; class Actinopteri; order Kurtiformes; family Apogonidae; genus Siphamia; species Siphamia tubifer. The sequence goes on along the minus strand of CM035786.1, from coordinate 3,936,554 downwards.
CAATGACAATAACAGTAATGACAGTAACATTAACAGTAATGACAGTAACAGTAATGACAATAACAGTAATGACAGTAACATTAACAGTAATGACAGTAACAGCAATGACAATAACAGTAATGACAGTACCATTAACAGTAATGACAGTAACAGTAATGACAGTAACATTAACAGTAATGACAGTAACAGCAATGACAATAACAGTAATGACAGTAACATTAACAGTAATGACAGTAACAGTAATGACAATAACAGTAATGACAGTAACATTAACAGTAATGACAGTAACAGTAATGACAATAACAGTATTGACAGTAACAGTAATGACAGTAACATTAACAGTAATGAAAAGTAACAGTAATGACAGCAACAGTAATGACAGTAACAGTAATGACAGTAACGGTAATGACAGTAACAGTAATGACAGTAACATTAACAGTAATGACAGTAACAGTAATGACAATAACAGTAATGACAGTAACGGTAATGAGAGTAACAGTAATGACAGTAACATTAACAGTATTGACAGTAACAGTAATGACAGTAACAGTAATGACAGTAACAGTAATTACAGTAACAGTAATGACAGTAACAGTAACGTTAGTGTAAATGTATTAGTGTGATTATGACAGTTATCCGGTTCCTTCCACTTGTCAGACTTCTCTGGTCATATAAAGTTTCCATGGCAACAGTGTATCACATGATCCTGTTTGTATTGATTGATGAATAATCTGAAAAAATCACCAGTATTGATCAGATTACAGCTGTGTTTGGAAACTGCTGGAATCTCACAGTAAAACAGTGAGTAATGGAAGAACTAACTTTTGTGCTGCTGTAATTCAGTGAGCACACACAAGCTGGACACTGGACTAACTTTACAACAATAATGATGAGTTCAGTCTGGATTTAACCTAAAGGGATTAACATCACATTCAGAACAGCACAATGTATACTTTTTTTTCTTAGCATTTTATATCATTTGAATATGATAAAAAATATTAAACAGCACTTTATACTGTGTGTTTAGACGCTCCTTGACCAAACAGAAAAACCACAGTTTTTTTCCAAGGCGACATATCTGTCAATAAAGTCGAAGTCACTGTTGACCTCCACTGTCACTTTGACCTTTGACCTTTAGAAATCAACATTTAAAGGTTTCTTCCTTGACACATTATCAATCAATAAATTGTTGAGTTATCTTGCTCAAAAACAAACAAATGTGTTTTCACTGCTAACAGCTGTAGGTTTTATCAAACTACTTTTATCAGTTGTTGGGCAGTGTTAGCAGTTAGCAGTGTTAGCTGTTAGCAGTGTGAGTGGCTGCTACGTTCAGGTGCACAGCTGTTAGCAGTGACAACGCTAGCGCATTGATCACTATTGAGAGAAAGTAGCTCTAAACAATTACGAGGTGTGAGTTTTTGTTCTGTGACGGTTTTGTTTTGTAAATAAATCACTCATTCCAACACAGACTGTTTTGACAAGAAACACGTTTTATTTTGTTGACCCCAGGAAACCTGTCAGAACTACTTTGGCTTTGACCAAAACTGGACCAGAACTGGGCTCACAGGACACTGTCGGGGGTAAGTCAGTGTGGGTGCACCAGAGTAAAGAAAAATACTGAACTGTCCCTTTAAGTCGACTTGTGCTACGGGAGTCAACGTGTTGACTCGTGGATGTTTGTGTTAATGCACAAGTGTGTGTGTATTTTTTTCTTTTATTTACTTATCAGTTCTATATCATTATTGATGATTAAAGCATGATTTGTATTTTCTACATGTTTGAAATAAATACTTCAAACAAATAGTGAAAGGGTTAAAACAGATTAGTGCCGTACACTGCAGCTGTAGTCTGCACTTAACACCATTTAACCTTCACTCGACATGACTTTATATGTGAAGGTGTGGGTGATGCCGTCACACACACTTTGTACTCATTATTTTTCACAGCATGATGGATGTTAGGTTTGTGATCTATAGATGGTGATATGAAAAATGAGCAAAGTTCATCATGTGCAGATAACTGACACTACAGCATACATTCACTATAACACTGAACTACACGACTGAAAAACATCTTCTTTATTTTCTATATTCAGCCTCATCATCAATTTAGCATTAGTCCACGTGTTTTATTATGGATCAGTTATATATATATATGTGACCCCCCACCAGTAAACCAGGCATAAGTGTGTGTAAATCCAAACAGAGTTATGTGTGTATCTTGGTAGAGTGGAAACTAAGGTTTAAGATGGTGAAAAAATGATGTTTCTATCACAAGTAGAACCAAAGTTATGGTCATTTTAATATCCACATTTGGACATATTTTACAATTGTCATATTTTTAGATATTGTCCGTTAAAGTTTTGGACTGTTTTGGGGTAGGAAGTCCTTAGCAACGCATAATAATTTGTATCCGATTGACACAAATTGTTGACAGATGTTAAAGGACACTCTGATGGACATGTCACAGAAGTTTTATATATTATAATAATAGGACAGAAGTGTGACGTATTATAATCATTTGGCTTACACCATTGGACAGAACATTCAATATAAGCTTTTACCTCGTACCAAACACTTGGGTGTTTACCCACGGAACGGAGATCGTTTTGTTCGGCGAAAAGAGGTGGAAGTCGTCTTTGTCTTTGCTCAGCAATACCTGAACTTTTGTCACCGCTTAAATAATTGACTCAATAAACACCTTTATTGATTGGATTTCAATGTAATGACCACAGGAAGTGAACATAGAGGTGTTAAGGTACCGTTTTTTGATAAGGTGTAAACACTAATAACAAATCACCTTCCAGCCTAAATTTGGCTGTAGCTCTGAACAGCTCAGTGTGACTTATGCCTGGTTTGGTGGTGGCGGGTCACATATATATATATATATATATATATATATATATATGTATATGTGTGTGTATATGAGTGTATGTGTGTAATTTATCAAAATCAAAAACACATCATATTAGTCAGCGGAGGAAAAGAAACTAACCAGGATTCCCTCTGTAGCAGCGAGTGAGGAGGCAGAACCCAGCACTGGGTGTGGGAAATGTGGCGTAGGGAAGACCGCTTGCCCGGTTGGGTACGGTCTTCTAAAATAAATCGTTAGTGAACACGAGTTTACAAGTTACGAACATCCAGATCCAAACCTTGGCAGACTGGTGCTGCTTCATGCTCTCTGACTGATCTACTTATTATTATTATTATTATTGTTGTTATTATTTATTTTTAAATAAGTTTTCAGAATTCTATAAAATAATACCTTCAGTATCTACAGTCTGACATTCAATAGCAAGTAATAAGTAGAAACAGAAACGAATCCAATATTAGCTGTTGAAAGCTGTTTGCATAAATATTATCTGGAAACTACATGAAGATGAAGTAGTTAGGAAGGTATTATTACCATGACATTACATCAAAATGATCATAGAAGTACCACTTTATTAATGATCTGTAATATAAAGTATTACCAAAAGAATATATGACTGTGGAATGGGGGTGGGAGGACATTCATTCTACTTCTTCCCACTCATATATATATATAAATAGACGACCATATACTGTATATAAGAGTGTAGTTGTGTGTATGTAGGTACACAGATGTAGTTCTATTACAGGACTTACTATTAGATCCATTCTTTTAGAAATAGTGATAATGACCACACATACGGATCAATATTTGCCCTGGAAAAACAAAAACAACACTAAAAGCCACAATACATTTAAGAAAAAATAAATAAAATATATGACATTATATAAGTTATAAGGGATCATTTGAGCAGTTTAAAGAAACACTGTACTATGGGATATGAAGTTTGGTTTTTATAAACAAGCACATTAATATTAAACAGGTCAGTCAGAGACAGCAGACCACTACTCAGGCTTCACGTCAAAACATGACGTGATCGAGCGGGACGGGACAACGAATTAATATATATATAATGTTCCTCTCGCCCCACCTGGGCGGTGTCTCCTTCAGACTCGGGTCCTCTACCAGAGGCCCCTCCCACCTGGGCGGTGTCTCCTTCAGACTCGGGTCCTCTACCAGAGGCCCCTCCCACCTGGGCGGTGTCTCCTTCAGACTCGGGTCCTCTACCAGAGGCCCCTCCCACCTGGGCGGTGTCTCCTTCAGACTAGGGTCCTCTACCAGAGGCCCCTCCCACCTGGGCGGTGTCTCCTTCAGACTAGGGTCCTCTACCAGAGGCCCCTCCCACATGGGCGGTGTCTCCTTCAGACTCAGGTCCTCTACCAGAGGTCTGGGAGCCTGAGGGTTCTGTGCAGGATCTTAGCTGTTCCTAACAATGTTCTCTTTTGGACACAGATCTCTGATGTTGTTCCTGGTATCTGCTGGAGACATTGTCCCAGCTTGGGGGTCACTGCCCCTAGTGCCCCCATCACTACTGGTACCACTGTTACCTTCACACTCCACATTTTCTCTAACTCCTCTTTCAGCCCTTGGTATTTCTCTTCTCTTCTCATGTTCTTTCTTTCTCATGTTGCTATCACTGGGGACTGCTACATCTATCACCACCACTGTCTTCTCATGTTTATCCACCACCACTATGTCAGGCTGATTGGCCATCACCATCTTGTCAGTCTGGATCTGGAAGTCCCACAGGATCTTGGCCTGTTTGTTCTCTGTCACCTTTGGGGGGTTCTCCCATCTTGACCCTGGGACCTCCAGTCCATATTCTTTACAGATGTTCCTGTACAGTATGTCCTCTCCCTGGTTATGTCTCTCCATGTATGAGGGGCATAACCAGGTAGCGGGCATACTGTACATATATATATATATATATATATATATATATATATATATATTCATATTTTTGCATAGGTTTTGGATATTTTATCAGACTTTTTGGTGTTTTGTCTTTAATTTAAGGGAGTTTTTGCATGTGGTTTGAATTTTTCATCGCTTTATTGTGTCAAAAATGAAAAAAATAAACTGAGACAGAACAGTGCGTGTGATTAATCTGATTAAAAATTGTAATCACTTGACAGCCCTAGTTTTAACACGTCTTTTAACTTCTTAATAGTTTTCCCATTTTTCCAAAGAGTTAGTGTGTTGTGTCATTGCTGTGAGCAGAACAGAGCGAACCCTGCACAGAAGTGTGTGAGGACGCAGCCTAAATACATTAGGGATAATAAAGTAGGCTTTAATTAGAACCAGCTGAGACAGGGGAGCATAGGACTGCATGTGGAGAAAACACTCCAGGAAGCTGAGGAACAACTTGGCACCTCTGCAGAGTGTTGCATTTTAATTCAGAGGCTTCCTACTGTAGTCCACATTTCAAAAGCCAGCGTGTCAGGACAGGTTGTCAAAACCACAGCGTTTCAAAAACAGCACAAAAGGCTGCAATCTTTTTGTTTCACACTGAAAGTCACTAAACTGCATGGCCCCAGTGACTGATTTTCCAATTGTCAAATGTTTAATGGTGCATTTAGAAGGTCCTTGTCAGCCTAGCAAGCCACAAACTGTCATGTTAGCGCTTTGCATTTGCTTTAGTCCTTTAAACAAGTCAAAAGTCGTCCTGACTGCAGCAGTCTCACTCATTCTTGTTAGCAGTGTGAACACAAACAGGCTGTTTTTAGTCTTTTTCTTACTTTAACTTTGTGTTTGTGCAGAAGCCTGGTGTTCATATGGACTTCTTCACTGTTGGTTTTGCTGTTCTACTCTTCTAACCCTAACCCTAATACAGTGTAATCTCAATTTAGGAAATTAATCTGTTCCAGAAGCGGTTTCATAACATGATTTTTTTTTCATAAGTAGAGTCACATTTAACATATAAAAGGTCTGATCGTCTTTCGTATTCAGACATGAACATTTTATGTAAAGGTGTTTCGTAACTTGGATTATTCGTTAGTTGGGTCTTTCGTAATTGGAGTATTATTGTATTTATATAAATGTAAAGAGTATAAAGTACATATATTTATATAAATGTAAAGAGTATAAAGTAAAAAGTTGGCAGAAAAATAAATACTCCAGTAAAGTACAGATACCTAAAAAGTAGTAAAAGTAATACAGTAATGAAGTACTTGTACTCAGTTCCTTCCACTTGTGCTACAGAAACATATTCATGTCAGTTGTGAGTTTGTGGAAGTGATGGAGCATCATCACAGTCATTGTTTTTTGTTTAGTTTTTCTTTTTTTTGCGTTGATGAACAAAACAATAACACAGCAAAAGCTCTGGCAGCTCCTGAGGGGACGAGCACAGAGTAAATAGATCACAGAGGAAAATAAAAGTCTGCAATATGATGAGCGGGACAGATATTTGATTTGGTTTGACTTTCATTCACTATCACTCACATGATTAGTAAAACATGACACAGCTGAAGCTGTTCCTGACAGTTCCCATCACTGGGCCTTTACTCTGTTCTGTTTAAGAGGAAAGTACGTTTACATGCACATGGAACTGAGCTAAGGTTTGAACTGCTCCTCCTGGAACTGTCACCTTATTGTAGTGGAGGAGTTTGGGGATACATTTATACAGAGACGATGAAAAACAGAAGACGCTGAAGTGTCTTCTGTCTATTCAGGAGGAAATCCTTGTTTATACGAAGATGCAACAGTAGGAGAAATATGAGTGGATAGTCCTGTGATAGACCCGCCCACATGCCCTGTGATAGACCCGCCCACATGCCCTGTGATAGACCCGCCCACATGCCCTGTGATAGACCCGCCCACATGTCCTGTGATAGACCCGCCCACATGCCCTGTGATAGACCGTCCACATGTCCTTTTCTGTCTTTGACGTATGTAATTGTCCACCCGTCTCTGTTCATCTATGGTATGTATATAATGTCTGTACACTACTGTACATTTGCTACAGCTGCTAATGCTAATGCTAATGCTAGTGCAACTGGAAGATCTGGGGTCCAGGTTGTCCCACGTTTGTTGCTTTACCTGCTCAGTGTATGAATGTAATGTGAAAGTGTATGTGACATGAACATATGTGTCGTAAAGACCCAACGTGAACATGTGTGTTTGTTGTCATTTAGACACAAACACGACCTGTAGTGTCTTCAATACGTCCCACTGTGGAAGGAGTCTGAACATTTGTGCGTATTCACACCCTGAAAACATTGGCTTTGTGTAAATGAAAGACACTTGTGATAAAATATACAGTCCCGTAATCATCCTGTCCATTGTAAATGGACCCTGAGAGTCCTAATGACCCAAGGAGCTATGGTGTCTACAGGTGTCAAACTTAAAGGGACAGTTCAGTATTTTTCAGATGAATGTGTTTGTCATCAGTGTCTTTACTCTGGTGCACCCACACTGACTCCGCCCCCTCTTCTGACTCCGCCCCTTTACTCTGGTGCACCCACAGTGACTTACCCCCCCACAGTGTCCTGTGAGCCCAGTTCTGGTCCAGTTCTGGTCAAAGCCAAAGTAGTCCCGGCAGGTTTCCTGAGGTCAACAAAATAAAACCTGTTTCTTCTCAAAACAGTATGTGTTGGAATGAGTGATTTATTTACATAACAAAATCTTCACTGAACAAAAACTCACACCTCGTAATAGTTTGGAGCTACTTTCTGTCAATAGTGATCAATGCGCTAGTGTTGTCACTGCTACTTTGGCTTTGACCAAAACCGGACCAGAACTGGTCTCACAGGACACTGTGGGGGGGTAAGTCACTGTGGGTGCACCAGAGTAAAGGGGTGGAGTCAGAAGAGGGGGCGGAGTCAGTGTGGGTGCACCAGAGTAAAGACCCTGATGACAAACATTCATCTGAAAAATACTGAACTGTCCCTTTAAGGCCTGTTGTCTGAACAGCACATTCTCACTCTGACCAAAGTGTCGGTTTTCTGACGCAAAAGGCGTCCCTCAGCACCTGATTAAGACGCAGTGGGTTTCTAACCCATCCGTTAATATATGGGACACTCAGAGCCCTAACCCTAAACCCGAGCAAAAAAGGGTTTGAAACCTGAGTGTCTCATATTGCAGTGGACGGGTTAGAAACTCACTGTGAGGGACACTGAGGGACACCTTGTTGCATCAGTGGGTCAGATTTTGATGCGATGGGAATGAGACAGTGTTGGTCTGAATGTAGTCCAAGTATGACATGGTGTACCTCTTATCGCACTTACATTCAGTCCACTGTATACATCGTCTACTTAATTCTCTACAAACTAGGATTGTCTCAAACCAAAGCAGCCATTGTGCACTTACCCGAACCAGCAATTAAATTAAGAAGCAACGTCCTTTACTGCTTTTTAATGGTTAATCAGTGGCGCACTGCCGCCCATGAGAATATCTGTCATTAAACTTGACTTTCAGTTTGTTATCCGCTGCATTATTCACTAACTTGTACTTGTATTTGTATTAAAACTTGGCTAATGACAGTAATTCTGTAAATAGTGTTGGGTGTCTGCTTCAGCTTGATCAGCAAAACAGCAGTTACTGAGGGTGAGAAGTTGCCAGTGTTCCACTTTAAAGTCTTTGATCATTTTCAGTATAGATCCACATGATCACAGTGTACTTTGTCATAGCTGACGGTTTGAATGTGTTTAATTTTAGAGCAGAAGTACAGTGTTTGAGACACTGAACACAATCTGTTTAGGTTTATTTTACTGACGCCTGTGTCGTTGTGGAATTTACATTTTACATTTCAGAATCAGAAAGAGTTTTATTGCCATTGTTTGTATAATACACATGTAGTATACAACTAGGAATTTGTCTCGGTGTAATCATATCAATAAAATACGAATTTTTATATATATATATATATAGTATAAAAAAATATAATAAGCATGCACCAAGATAAAATAAGATCAAAATAAATATAGTGAAAATATGTAATGTGCAAGTCAGTGCAAATGAGACAGAGGTTTTATGTTGGTCATGTGTCCAGTGTTGTCTGCTGTACTTAGTGCTGGGGAGTCTGCTGTACTTAGTGCTGGGGAGTCTGCTGTACTTAGTGCTGGGGAGTCTGCTGTACTTAGTGCTGGGGAGTCTGCTGTACTTAGTGCTGGGGAGTCTGCTGTACTTAGTGCTGGGGAGTTTGCTTAAGTCCCTTGGTGTTCAGCAGCCTGGTGGCCGAGGGGAAGAAACTGTTCGTGAAACGGGAAGTTTTGGTCTGAATGGACCGTAGTCTCCTGGCTGAGGGGAGGGGGGGAAAGAGGGCGTGTCCAGGGTGAGAGGGATCGGCCATGATCCGTCCTGCACGTCTCCTGGTCCTCGAGGTGTAAAGGTGATTTAATTTTGTGATTTAATGGAAACAATGACATTATGCACCTCATTTTGTAAATATGCAACAGTAGTCCAATGGAAAAGTCACTAGTGATCCAAATCCATGGGTGTTACTGTTGAATCAGTGTAACTGTTTCCATGGTAACTATAGAGCCTCTAATCATCCAAATGACTCATATTTGATGATCATGAAAAGAAGACATTCTGTATTTTACACCAGTCAGTGATGGGCACGCTGACCCAAAGTAAGCGGGCTCCCGCACTCACCCACAGTTGTGCATATTGAAAAATATTTTTAGATATTTAGGAGGTTATGTTTCTGCCGGCGTTCGTTGGTTGTTTGTGTAAAAGATAACTCAAACACTTATGGACGGATTCTGATGAAATCTTCAGGGTATGTTGGAAATGGGGAGATCTGGAAATGATTAGGCTTTGGTGGTGATCGTGGGGGCGGGGTTACCTTAGCGGAGGTATGCGCTGTCATATTTGTGGTCGGTCGGGTTGTTTGTCGTTTGAGATAAACATTAAAATAACCTAATAAATAAACTTTATTCAGTGAATGTTGGTGAAGGTGTCGTCCATGGTGGACAGTATCCTACGGTATGGAGGGAGAGAGAGAGGAAATAAACAAACAAACAAACAAACAAAAACATAAGGTTTGGACACACTGGCTGAGATTTTGAGATGATGAGCGGCTCCCAGTGTTTTAGTTTCCATGGAAACCAGGTTCAAATGTGTCTTTGGGTGTTACAGGTTTAGATGCTGCGTTAGCGTTAATAACTTTTGAATGATGAAGCAGAACAAACATATTTATAAACATATTAACTTACAAACAATGACATGGAATTTAAACAGAAATAAATGCAGGTATGTGAGTAAGGTCAAAGGTCATGTGATGTTTAGGTATGTGAGTAAGGTAAAAGGTCATGTGATGTTCAGGTATGTGAGTTAGGTCAAAGGTCATGTGATGTTTAGGTATATGAGTAAGGTCAAAGGTCATGTGATGTTTAGGTATGTGAGTAAGGTCAAAGGTCATGTGATGTTTAGGTATGTGAGTTAGGTCAAAGGTCATGTGATGTTTAGGTATGTGAGTTAGGTCAAAGGTCATGTGATGTTTAGGTATGTGAGTAAGGTCAAAGGTCATGTGATGTTTAGGTATATGAGTAAGGTCAATGGTCATGTGATGTTCAGGTATGTGAGTTAGGTCAAAGGTCATGTGATGTTTAGGTATGTGAGTTAGGTCAAAGGTCATGTGATGTTTAGGTATATGAGTAAGGTCAAAGGTCATGTGATGTTTAGGTATGTGAGTTAGGTCAAAGGTCATGTGATGTTTAGGTATGTGAGTTAGGTCAAAGGTCGTGTGATGTTTAGGTATATGAGTAAGGTCAAAGGTCATGTGATGTTCAGGTATGTGAGTGTGTATGTATTAATAATAGAAAATCATACCTAATATTTAAATTACAATGATTTACCAGGTTATTTTAACGTTTATCTCAAACGATAAACGACCGACTGCAACCCCAAAATCATTACAAATATTTTTCAATGACCCACAACTGCAGATGATCACAGGCGCCCATAGGCGCCCTCTCACTTCGGGTCATCCCATGTATCACTGATAGGCATTTCAGTCACAGAATTCAGGAGATTTTTGTGGCGGCGGTGGGTGCATTTTCAGGAGACATAAGTGAGTAAATGTTTTTATGATAAATGTCACGAAGTGTGATTAGTTTCTAGTGCACCATTAAATACTCTAACACTGTTCTTATCCAGAAATATAATTTAATTTTCCAATGGATGGCATGTATTGTTAAAGTCACATTAACTTTATTAATTTATTCTTAATTTAATCACACACACACACACACACATACTCATTTCCATGCCTCATGGGGATGAAGTTTATCATCAAGTAGCCATTGTGTAGTGAGTGTCAACACATTTTTAAAAATAAAATAAAATAAAAATATAAAGATAAATGTGAAAATTAAAAGCTAAATAAAAATGAACACAAATACAAAAATATTTTACGAAATAAAATAAACAAAATAAATCATTTAAAAAAAGAAAAAAAAATACATCAATAAAAAATACATTAAAAAAAAGGCTTTTAAAGTAAACCTTCACATCTTTGAAAAATACATGTTTCTCTTTGCACTTGTTTCCCTCATGCTTTATGGGGACTTCCGGAAAAAAACAAAAAACAGATTAATGTATTTATATGGCCACATCATTTCTATTGTTACTAGTGGGGACCTTTATTTATATTTAACCTTTGTAGGGACCTGAATTTTGGTCCCCATAGTGTCAGAGGTCCCCATGGTGTGACTGTGTAAACACATCAATGTCCCCATAAAGATAGGAATACACACACACTCCTGTCCCTGCTTCTACTTCTGTCTTTCTTGGCTGCTGACAGTGTTGGCACCAAAACACATTGAATAAAAAAATATTACTGATAAATTAAATAGTTAAATCTTCCATAGTACTTTAGCTAGCTAGCTAATCTGATGTTAGGCGAACAGTCAGTGAAATGAATGAAATTAGTTGGGGGTGCGGTAAATGTAAATCAATCCATCATAGGAAAAAAAAAAAAACATCCGGGGGCAAAGTTTCATCCTGCGCACTAGTGATGCGCGGTTAGGGGGTTTTACAGAAATCCGCCCCGCCCAAACCCAAGACGTGGCTAGGCCCGCCCCGCCCAACCCGCATGATGTCACGTATGGATAAACCCAACCCGCCCGCTATCAACCCGCGAGCTTAAATTTGTCTCTAAACTCACATAGTACATTCGCAGCATCTTTACCTTGTGCTTCTAATGTTAAAAGTCATGAAGCATCATTTTTGCCTCCTTTCTAACGTCTCAATATGCACTCCAGCACATAAAATAGACTCCACCCACATCATCACTCTATAAAACCAACACATACAACGTTTCCGTACAACCTTCGCATCGCCTGTTTTAATCTTCTCCCTGATCAAGTCCCACATTTTCACTCTTATCTCTGAGTGTTCAGGGAGATTTGGCGCTAATAACAAATAACAAAAAGTTGGGATAAAAAAGCATTCAAAACAGGAAGTGACGGGCTTGCACATGCGCGAGCTGAGCACGCACACACACACACACACACACACACACACACACACACACACACACACACACACACACACCTCAGCAGGTATTGATCGTCCCTGACCCGCCCCACCCGCATCTGCAATATGTATTAATACTGCGACCCAGCCCGCCCGACTCTCGGGTCACCCGCGGACATCCGCTGGCCAGTGGGTAGCCCGCACAACACTACTGCGCACAGATCAACTACACATCTATGAGTTGTCAGATAGTCAACAAATGATGCGTAAACGTTCCACACATAATCTGTGTCAACTGGAGAACATCAGCCAATGATATCTCTGCACGTTTAGTTTTTGACGTTCACACCGAATAATTACAGAAGATATGACAAATATGGGAGAGTCTCTGGAAAAACAGTTTGGTCTTTCTGGGTTAAACACAGGTTATATCATATATGTGAGGGGTGGTCTATTTATATATCTATATATATATCTACATTTCATGTAAAAATCTTAGATATTTCTCTGATGTGCTTTGATACCTACTTTTAAAAGTCATGTTTTTCTTCGGTGTAAAGTTTTCACATTTCATCATGAACAGGGGTCAAAGGTCAGATTTTGCATCTGTTGCTGTTTAGAATTCTCTCCCTTTCCTTTGTATCGCTGTAATTTCAGGATGATTTGTTATGTCTTGTGCTCCAAAAATCTGAAGAACTTTCAAAGGTCATGTGTTAAATATCGAATCTCAGTCAACTGCAGCAGTGGTTAAAAAAAAAAGGATCAGTACTCTTATGTTTAAAACCTTCTAAATGCACATCTCATTTTCCCTCTTAAGAACAAACTTACAGTAAATGATAAGATAAGATATACTTTATTGATCCCACATCAGGGAAATTCACGTCACAGTAGCCAGTGATATATTGCAATAGAGGGACAGCAAAGAGAAGAAACATAAAGATAATAAATAATATATGTAAACAAACACAGATACAAACAAACACAGGCAGGAGCGGTGATAAACTGCAGTCCCACAAAACAAAAACATGTTAAAATAAAAGCTATAAATGATTTGTTTTGACTATCATATATATATATATATATATATATATATATATATATATATATATATATATATATATATATATATATATATATATATATATATATATGAGATAGGGGGAGGGGGGAGGGGATCCTCCCAGCGCCGAGAGGCTGTGACTAGCCAAGGACGGGAGTGGGACTGGAAATTGTGTCCCACATAGATCTCTACCATGTACTAACCACACTTAGTCTGGCTTTGGTCGACCCTGGTGTGGTTCTGCTCAGCTTCAGGACCTTCACACATGGGTCTGGTAAACCACCGTACATGTTACGGGTCCCGGGTGGGGGGGACCACAGTTACAAAAAGAATAGTATCTGTAAAATAAAGGTGAAGTCTGAGAGCAAGAAGGACAGAAGCACCTGTATCTTTTTCCAGATTGCGTCTCTTAATTTCTTTCAGCACATACAGTTTACATTCATTTGTGATCCATCAAAATACATATATGCAAATAAATGTTCCCTAATACGAATCTTCGAAACCACTTGTCAATTACACTTTCCGTCAGCTCTTTAAAATAGTGGTATAGACTACATACACCCTTTAACTACCCTACCCTTTAATATTCCATTGGCTTCTATGGACATCGTGCAAAACTTAGAATTACTCTTCTAAACATTTATGAGAGTGCATAAGACTTATCTAAATTTGGACAAAGCACCTTAGAATGTATTTAACTTAGTTATAGGTTGCAGATTTAAACAATTTTTCAACCTGATAAAACACATATTCTCACATTAAGTTATCTAACATTACATTTTCTTAACATTAAACAAAGGTATAATGCATTCTGGGTTCTTCACACACAGCTACAGTCATATCAGGAGGCTTTGCAAAACACACCGGAGCAATACACATCAAATATACAATCATGGCTGCACAAATATCAGTGAAATGAGTATTCAGCATGAACGGACAAAATATCGCGAGACTACATGCTCCATGCGGATTCCTTTTCCCGCGGCAAAATAAACTTCTACAAAACCGAATTTACGGTTACACAAATCACAACAACATTACTTTTAACTAATACAAAGATAAAAAGAAGCTTAAGGCTTTTATTCATGGTCATTTTAACCGAACACTGACCTGTAAAATAAAGGTGAAGTCTGAGAGAAAGAAGGACAGAAGCACCTGTATCTTTTTCCAGATTGCGTCTGAACCGGAACAGGAAATGGCTCCGCAACAGGCAACCGGGGTGTACGACCACAGCGCTAAAAAGGTTCCACTTACTAATAGTCCTTTACTCACCATTATTTACATAGGGCTATATCTCATAAATATGAAATAATAATGCTCTAAATTATCAGAGTACATCTGCACAAATATAGTGTAAATAAAAAGGTTTTTGTCTATACTATGATCAAATGTGGTTGCACAGATCTGGGTGCACCACATACACATCCTGTTGTCTATGTACAAATGGTGGACGGACCAATCAGGATCAGTGGGCGTGGTTTTAACAGTTATGACATAAGGAAGACTCTCCACAGTAGCTTTGAATAACATGGTGTCTAGCAGGAGAGTGAACTGGGCTACGGTTGTCATGTCAACAGTGTTGTGTAAACTAGTGCAGATTGATTGTTTAACAGATGAACAGAACAGTTTGAAATAATTTATTGATGTTTAGGATGTTCTGACTCTTCTACCAACCAGGTATGGTAAGAGCTTCTACTTCTATCATCTACGTTACATGCTGCTTTAATCTGATTGGTTGAAATAGTACGTCATTCAAAATGACAAACACCTGCTTTCTCCAATCAGGGCCAATGATTTTGATTGACAGCCCCGCCTTAACAAAGAGAAGCTAACGGTGCTTTAGCAGATGGAAGATGTGAGCAGACATGAGGAGCATCCGTACATGTGCAGTCACTCTGGTTAAACCACACTGGCATTAATAAATATTTTCTGGGAGAGCACGCAGAGGCCTCAGAATGTGAATCTTAAATAATGACAAATCATCGTTAGTTAAACTGGTGCCCATAAGGGGGTCTGGATTTGATAACGCAGGAGTGTGAGATCATTGGCATTGATTATGTCACACTCTTGTTATAGAGCCAATCCCTGAGAATTAACTTCAGTTCCGGAACTCTAATCATTTTTAACCATCCTGCTGAAATGAAGGCACGAGTGATCGATATGACTTCGACTGATTCCATGTGGGGGTCGCTCCACTTCTTATCTGCTCCTCCAACAGCATTGACAGATGAATTTAACAAGAGGGGCACTATCTGCCTGGCCAAGAATAGAACAGCTAAACTATCTGCAGCTTTGCTTGCATGGTTTCAGCAGTATTGATGAATATATCACAGTGTGTTCAGTCGAAAGGAACCAATCCCCTCTGCTTTTTTTTCTTTGCTTTTTTTCAAATCACCAGATCCTTTTAGATCTCCCTTGCTGCAGCTGGATGTGATGACCCAAGGTAAGCAATGTTTTTATGAACAGATTTGTTTTCTTTCTAAGGGAAATGTATTTGATACAAAAGTGCCGTTCCAGCTCAGTAATTCAGTTATATATGCATCTTGCAATATAAGCAAATCACAAAGATCTTTCCTTCAAACTGATTTTCTTTAATTTATTTCACTGTCAAAAAACAGAGGAAAGTATAGTTTGACACCTTTTTAATCCAAATTATTGTCAAGAAAACATACAATGGCTCTGTATTCCCTCAACTTTGTAAAATCATGTATATAGTATAAAGGACGTGGTTAACATGTAGTGGAATACATGCACTGTGTGTATTACATAATCTATATGTTATATACTGTATACTGAAGGCAGGGGGGGGGGGGGGGGGGGGGGTGTAAAGCTCACAGTTGGACCAATCCTGGTTCACCCTGAGCCGGTTGCAGTGCACCGCTGTGGGGTCACAAACCAGACCCGGGGGGAGGTCCAGCTTCGAACATGTGCTCAGTTTGACCTGACGCCGGCTGGAAAGAACCGAACCCTGGTCCCGTGCCCACGGCTGGACCGTGCCCCCGCACATGGGCAGCAGAAAAGGCCACATGAACTGAACCATCAGAGAAAACTGATGATTATAAATGTTTAATTAGTAATTGGAGCCTCATTTATGTTATTCATGTCCAAGCTTTTTCTGTAAAAAAGACCCCCCCACCCGACCCCCCCTGTTTTTTTTGATAAATCGTACCTTGACTGTATGTACAGTATAGACTAATACAGTTAGTGAATTAAATACTGAGATGGTCATATATAGTATAAAAGGAAAGCAGTGTAAAAGTAGAAAAGCACTCTGAAAGGGCAGACCCCTGCCAAGGTAGACCCCCCACCCCACCCTGATCACCCCCAAAATGAAATCACTTCTTCCTGTTCACATTTCCAACATATCCTGAAAATTTCATCAAAATCCGTCCATAAGTTTTCGAGTTATCTTGAAACCCCCCCCCCCCCCCCAAATTAAGAAGGGTCCAGTCAGGAGGGCTTACATGTGAGTCTGTCTGTCTGTCGGCAGGATTACGCAAAAAGTTCTGAACGGATTTTTATCAAATTTTCAGGTGTCACATTTCGTGGATCACTTTGAAATGTTACATTGTTTTAAATGGAGCGTAAATGTCAGAGTGATCCAGGATCCAGGATCTCTTCCGGATCACCACCAAAATGTAATCACTTGTTCGTTGTGACACTAACAACACATCCTGAACATCCTACAGCTACATAAACACAAACACACCTTCTGGCTTCATTATTTTCACACCAAAATACCAGCTCACAGCTTTGAAAAATAGAAACACTACACACATCATTACACTCTACAGCAGGGGTGTCAAACTGCGGTCCACGAGGGCCGGTGTCCTGCATGTTTTAGATGTTTCCTTCTTCCATTCCACCTGGAGCTCATTACATCATTATCAGTCTGATGAGGAACTGATTATTAACTCTTTAAGTGTCAGTGCTGATGCATTCTGAATGGATGATTTAGTTTAAATATTTAGAAAAATTCAACCATTTTCCTTTTAGTTTTGTGGATGGAAAAGGTGTCAAAAAGCACATTTTTTTTTATTTAAAAAAAATTAAAGGCAAAATTAAAACTGCTGGGACCAAACTTTAATACTAGTTTTCCACATTATTTTTTTATTTTGTAAATATGTATTTTGTTGCTGATTTTTAATTTTTTTCTACATTTTGTTTATTTTTTTAATGTCATTATTTTTCTTTGATTTTCTGCCATTTGTGTCTTACTTTGCTCATGTTACCAATTAATTTGTTAGATTATTGTTAATTTTTGTTTTTTGTTGTTGCTCATTTTATTTGACTTTTTTTTTTTTTTTTTACTTTTTTACTAATTGCTAAATTCTCAGGAGTTAAAGGGTTAAACTGAATCACATGGAAGAGGGAAATCTCTAAAACATGAAGGACACCGGCCCTAGAGGACTGGAGTTTGACACCCCTTGCTCTACAGCAAAACAATTGACAACACAGAGTTCCATTTGTGATAAGGTTCTTTGTTTCATAACTGCCAGTGCATATTTTGATCAACTTTTCAGAAACAGATGTTCGATCTCTGAAGACAATAAGACAGTTAGATTTTATCTCATGATTTTGACTTTTTATCAAATACATTTTGACTTCACTTGATGCACCTTATATATGAAAAAAAAAACTTCAAAAAGAAGAAATAATTCACTCTTATAGTCCAGTGTGCCTTATAGTGTGGAAAATATGTTATTATTCTAATTATATAACTTCACACTTTTATATTTCCTCCCATGTATGATAGGATGAGTTAAAGAGATGGTGACACACTTACTGAAGCTGTATTTTTTATTCATTTATTTTTTACTCTGCAATGAATAAATGTGGTGCATAGGTTAACAAGATCCCACTGCGGGATATGATGAAGGACACTTATTAATATCACAGCATGTGCAGGCCTGGGGATAAAAAGGGCGCTCTTTGTTTTTCTAAGCAGTCTGCCATCCTACAGTGTCACAGTGGAGAGGTGGGGAAAGGTTTATTTACCACTTATCCCTCAGGTTCTTTTACATTTTGGTTCCAAATGTAACCTCTTTTTGTTTCTATGAAAAACAAAGGACAAAAAGTCAGGAGGTGCTGTGCTCTATACCATTAAATATACACTGAAACCTGCAGCGTTCTTTTTGTTTTTATAAATATACATTTTCTATTTTTCCTTTCATTATAGATAGAGTAATCTTTCATAATTTACACTTTTGAAAACAAACAAATATTGTTAAAGTTAAAGAACACTTATTTTACTGTTAATTATTTTTCAGTATTGAACTTGAAATTAATAGTTTAATCTAATAATTAGAAAAGACATTTGTAAAATTATGACACATTTAACTGTACTTTTATGTGAAAGAAAATTTGAATTTTCTGTTAAAAAAATTTTACATTTTAGGAAATTAATTCACAGTTAACAGTGTTTTCATGTTATAAAATATTAACCCTACACTGAAAAAAGTACAGCATTGAATTTTATGGTCACACATAAAAAAAATCTAGTTGAGTGACCCAAATTGAATTGCATTGGGTTAGGGTTATGTTAATTTAATTTAATTTGATTCACTCAGATGTTTTTAGGTGTCACCTATTGGCCTAAGAGTTTCTAAGTTGATTCAATGTTTTACTTTTTTCAGTGTAGCCACACTAGCTCCTCCTAGCATCAGTAAATCTAATGTTCTATCGTAGTAGCCTAGCCACACTAGCTCCTCCTAGCATCAGTAAATCTAATGTTCTATCGTAGTAGCCTAGCCACATTAGCTCCTCCTAGCATCAGTAAATCTAATGTTCTATGGTAGTAGCCTAACCACGCTAGCTCCTCCTAGCATCAGTAAATCTAATGTTCTATCGTAGTAGCCTAGCCACGCTAGCTCCTCCTAGCATCAGTAAATCTAATGTTCTATCGTAGTAGCTTAGCCACACTAGCTCCTCCTAGCATCAGTAAATCTAATGTTCTATCGTAGTAGCCTAGCCACACTAGCTCCTCCTAGCATCAGTAAATCTAATGTTCTATCGTAGTAGCCTAGTTACGCTTGATTAAACTTTTGTCTAGATTTCCCTGAAACTGGTCGACCAATCACAGTGAAGTATAGAGTCAGAGGGCGGGCCTATACAAAACTGCAGCTCGGGTGTATGATTATCTTCATTATAATCTCAGGTTAATATTACTGTATTTTCCTGTGTATTGCATATAACACATCAGGCAACGCTTACATATGTAGCAAGTTTTTTTTCCTCCAGCGTCATTGTCATTTTTGGGGTCCCATAATTACTAAAAATCCACAACATCCAGCAGATAGATTCATTAAATAATGATGTTCCCCTTCACAACAATCTGTTGGTTTTAATGTATTCTGCTGTGACAGTAGACCCACCCACCCACACAAACACACACACAAACACACACACACACAAACACACACAAACACACACACAAACACACGCACACACACACACACACACACACACACACACACACACACTCCAACAGGAGTGAACCCTGTTGACAAAGAAATACTCCAATTATGCATAAAAGAAGATACAGAAGCAAGCAATTACTCAAAGTGTTCCAGCTGTCACAACAGTAATATGGCTGAGCATACGCTGGCTTCCATCAATCACCAAACAGCCACATGTTTGCTCAGTACAGAACTGCAGACTGGCAAAAATGATCTACCCTGACAAAATTACACTAACTCTGAAGCAAAAAATAGGTCTTTTTTGCAAACAAGAAAGTCTCTCTAGAGTGTATTTATACATTTTTCACAACTTTACTCCAACTTTTATTTGTTGTCACGAAGTTCGCTGGAAGAGTTTCCCAGTTAAACATGAGTGACAGAAGAAACTCCGTTAACTCTAGATAAACTCTTTTCTCTTCTGCACAACAAAAGGTGTCAAAAATAAACTGGTCATTGTAAAGCAGGGGTGTCAAACATGCGGCCCACCAAAGGTTCCACTGCGGCCCCTGGGATGAATTTTCAAAGGTCAATATTTCCACGGCCAAGGCTGTGGAAGTGATTTTGGTTCTGTTCAATTTTTAGTTAGTACAATTTTTAAATGAAAAAATATCATTAGTTTAGAGCACAGGTGTCAAACATGCAGCCCGGGGGCCAAATCTAGCCCACCAAAGGCTCCAGACTGGCCCTTTGGACAAATGTGTGAAATGTAAAAATGACACCAATATATAAATCATTTTAGTTCATATTTCCACATTCAGACCAATTCAGTTTCATAATAACCTACACATATTCACATTAAAAAAAAGATTTTGTAAATGATTTTTTTTCATTTAGTGACACAAAGTATAATTTCACAAAAAAAAATCAATAATCCACATTTCATTGATATCTGACTGTCTCGTCTCATCGTCTGAACCCGCTTTATCCTCACTAGGGTCACTAGGGTCACTGGGGTCTAATCCAGCTCCAACAGGTGAAGGTGGGGTCAGAGGTCACCCTGTATGAGTCTCTAGTTCATGTCAGGACTGAACATATATAGATAAACAATCACTGACACATTCACACGTCTGGGTGATTTAGATTAACCAGTTAACTAGTTAACTAGTTAACCAGTTAACCTATCAGTCAGTGGTGGGGATTTCCAGGTCCATCAAGTCAAAGTCCTGCCATGTATTGGTTCAAACCTGTTCATTGAACCAGCCCATTTTGATGAGCACAATGCCTCATCCAGGTAAATGGGATAATTAGTGGAATCACCTGTGTTCAGTGAACAGGTTTGAAGTAATACATGGTAGGACTTTGACTTGATGGACCTGGAAATCCCCACCTCTGCTATCAGTGCATGTGTTTGGATGGTGGGAGGAGCCAAAGTACCTGGAGAAAACAGACACAAGGAGAACATGTAAACTCCACACAGAAAGGTCTGGTGTGGGAATAGAACCAACAACCTTTCACCCTGTTAACTACTGCAGCACCAGTGCTAACCACTGCACCACTAGTGTTAACCACTGCACCACTAGTGTTAACCACTGCACCACCAGTGTTAACTACTGCACCACTAGTGTTAACCACTGCACCACTAGTGTTAACCACTGCACCACTAGTGTTAACCACTGCACCACTAGTGTTAACCACTGCACCACTAGTGTTAACCACTGCACCACTAGTGTTAACCACTGCACCACTAGTGTTAACCACTGCACCACCAGTGTTAACTACTGCACCACTAGTGTTAACCACTGCACCACTAGTGTTAACCACTGCACCACTAGTGTTAACCACTGCACCACTAGTGTTAACCACTGCAGCACCGTAACGCCCAGATGTTTGAGTGTTTTTTCGAAATTCAGTGTTTCAATTACTAGTTTTTTATAGCGCTATTTACGTTTTGCAAATTTCCAAAGGTAATGGAAACACAACTACTTACTCAGTAGGTTTGTCTGACAACTTCCATGGAATTTTCTTCATTAAAAGTGTTATTCCACTGAAAACCACTTTTCCATTTTTCTCCTTTTGGAATCTGATGGGTCACCCACAGTTACCAACACATGCTGCGTTTGCTGTGTGGTGTGTCCCCTCTACTGTCTGCGTGGTGTGTCCCCTCTACTGTCTGCATGGTGTGTCCCCTCTACTGTCTGCGTGGTGTGTCCCCTCTACTGTATGGGTGGTGTGTCCCCTCTACTGTCTGCGTGGTGTGTCCCCTCTACTGTCTGCGTGGTGTGTCCCCTCTACTGTCTGCGTGGTGTGTCCCCTCCACTGTCTGCGTGGTGTGTCCCCTCTACTGTCTGCATGGTGTGTCCCCTCTACTGTCTGCATGGTGTGTCCCCTCTACTGTATGGGTGGTGTGTCCCCTCTACTGTCTGCGTGGTGTGTCCCCTCTACTGTCTGCATGGTGTGTCCCCTCTACTGTATGGGTGGTGTGTCCCCTCTACTGTCTGCGTGGTGTGTCCCCTCTACTGTCTGCGTGGTGTGTCCTCTCTACTGTCTGCGTGGTGTGTCCCCTCCACTGTCTGCGTGGTGTGTCCCCTCCACTGTCTGCGTGGTGTGTCCCCTCTACTGTCTGCGTTGTGTGTCCCCTCTACTGTCTGTGTGGTGTGTCCCCTCTACAGTCTGCGTGGTGTGTCCCCTCTACTGTCTGTGTGTTGTGTCCCCTCTACTGTCTGTGTGGTGTGTCCCCTCCACTGTCTGTGTGGTGTGTCCCCTCTACAGTCTGCGTGGTGTGTCCCCTCTACTGTCTGTGTGTTGTGTCCCCTCTACTGTCTGTGTGGTGTGTCCCCTCTACAGTCTGCGTGGTGTGTCCCCTCTACTGTCTGTGTGTTGTGTCCCCTCTACTGTCTGTGTGGTGTGTCCCCTCCACTGTCTGTGTGGTGTGTCCCCTCTACAGTCTGCGTGGTGTGTCCCCTCTACTGTCTGTGTGTTGTGTCCCCTCTACTGTCTGTGTGGTGTGTCCCCTCTACTGTCTGCGTGGTGTGTCCCCTCTACTGTCTGCATGGTGTGTCCCCTCTACTGTCTGCGTGGTGTGTCCCCTCTACTGTATGGGTGGTGTGTCCCCTCTACTGTCTGCGTGGTGTGTCCCCTCTACTGTCTGCGTGGTGTGTCCCCTCTACTGTCTGCGTGGTGTGTCCCCTCCACTGTCTGCGTGGTGTGTCCCCTCTACTGTCTGCATGGTGTGTCCCCTCTACTGTCTGCATGGTGTGTCCCCTCTACTGTATGGGTGGTGTGTCCCCTCTACTGTCTGCGTGGTGTGTCCCCTCTACTGTCTGCATGGTGTGTCCCCTCTACTGTATGGGTGGTGTGTCCCCTCTACTGTCTGCGTGGTGTGTCCCCTCTACTGTCTGCGTGGTGTGTCCTCTCTACTGTCTGCGTGGTGTGTCCCCTCCACTGTCTGCGTGGTGTGTCCCCTCCACTGTCTGCGTGGTGTGTCCCCTCTACTGTCTGCGTTGTGTGTCCCCTCTACTGTCTGTGTGGTGTGTCCCCTCTACAGTCTGCGTGGTGTGTCCCCTCTACTGTCTGTGTGTTGTGTCCCCTCTACTGTCTGTGTGGTGTGTCCCCTCCACTGTCTGTGTGGTGTGTCCCCTCTACAGTCTGCGTGGTGTGTCCCCTCTACTGTCTGTGTGTTGTGTCCCCTCTACTGTCTGTGTGGTGTGTCCCCTCTACAGTCTGCGTGGTGTGTCCCCTCTACTGTCTGTGTGTTGTGTCCCCTCTACTGTCTGTGTGGTGTGTCCCCTCCACTGTCTGTGTGGTGTGTCCCCTCTACAGTCTGCGTGGTGTGTCCCCTCTACTGTCTGTGTGTTGTGTCCCCTCTACTGTCTGTGTGGTGTGTCCCCTCTACTGTCTGCGTAGTGTGTCCCCTCTACTGATGGATTTACCATCATTCATAGAAAACAACAGAGAAACCAGACACTCAGAAAAAGTCTGTCCACTCCACGTCACCAGGACATTGGCCCCACCCACCTGGGGTTAAGCCCCTCCCCGATTGCAGCCAATCTGCAGTAGCATTAGCATCTACTAGAGCAGACGGCGCCACAGTAGCTGCTGCACAAACTGTAAAAAAGTGTTGGATCAAACTGGTTCATGTGTCTCTGTGGAAATAAAGACTGTTTTTTTACTGCACGTTTTCAAAACAAGTGACGTCACCAAACCTAGCTGGATGTTACTCTGGGATGGTAAACACACACAGAGCCAGAGGGGAGGGGGGAGTGTTCCTTCACACATTCTGAGCCAATCACAGACGCCTCATCAGCGCGTCATGGACATGTATGAGGAAGTAGAAGTAAACTGTGTTGTTCCACCTCCAGTCATTTTTCTACCGTGAAAAAACAACTGGAAACAAAACAATCTGAACGTTTTTATAAATAGAACCAACACACAATGAATTCAATAACAATGAAGAACAACAATATTAATAAATAAGCATAGAATGAGTCCTTTAAAATAAAAAAAGAGCTGCAATTCCTTCAAACCCCTTGAGCTGAGAATGTCTATTCCACATATATGAAGGTTTGACCGGGGGCAAAGTGAAAAATGGAAAATGTCTGAGTGGAAAATGTGTGCTTGTGTTTGTGTTTAGGTGGGTGTTGGGTCACTGAAGGCGTGCGCTAACAGCAGCAGCTATAATGAAACTTCACCTGTTTTGATATTGTATTTAAGCAGCGACAGTGGAGGCTCCCTCTGCCTGATCGCCTCATTAAAGACCCATAAAGCAGTTTGACACACACAGGATGCCAATCCATCACAGCTAGGCCACTTCTGATGGAGGGACAAACCTCCAGGGGATGCAAGCTGCAATGGCTGGAAGGAAACACACACGGAAAAAAAAAATATATATATATAAAAAAAAGTCCATGTCAAAGTGAGCTGTCGCCTGGTGAGCTGAGATGCCAACACCCCTGAGGCTCCAGAGCTGGATCCAGATCCACTAGCCCACTAACACGTCCCACAAACTCATGAGCCAAGCAATTAGCAGGAGCCCCTGTGGATAGCACATTCCTCTCCCAATGATTATTTCTCTCACCCCTCCTCCTTTGGTCTGTCTTAAAATGGTCCTGCTCGCTGCCAGTGCAGCCTTAGCGTGCAGTCGTCAACACTTTCCACTGGAGCACCAATTGTCTGCTCATGCACAATTATGTTATTATTAAACACCAACGCTCCCCATTACACTAATTAACAACTCAAGAAAATAAAAAAAGGAATAAAATGTCATTTGGGAGATCAATTAACTAACAATGGGAGTTCATCAATAGAAGGGAAAGACTGGGTTTGGAATCTATCTATCTATCTATCTATCTATCTATCATCTGTCTGTCTGTCTGTCTATCATCTGTCTGTCTGTCTGTCTATCTATCGTCTGTCTGTCTATCATTTGTCTGTCTGTCTGTCTGTCTATCATCTGTCTGTCTGTCTATCTATCGTCTGTCTGTCTATCATTTGTCTGTCTGTCTGTCTATCATCTGTCTGTCTGTCTGTCTATCTATCTATCTATGAAGCTCCACTAGACCCATACATAGAATGAATAGAGATAGCACTGCGAGGCTATAATCACACTTTACCATCATTTATCTTCATAAAAACATTTGCTCACTTACCCACCCACCGCAAAAATCTCCTGGATTCTGATACTGAAATATTGGGCGGCACAACAGCATATGTAAATGAAGCGCACCTCAGTTCGCCAGTCTAAATGTAAACAGCTGTTCTTCCTGGTGTTAACAAACAGTCAACCAGTAAATAATGACAAATGTTACTGTTGTTAAACTAAGTTAAATAAACTATGTTTTGTTCTGTGACATTTACTCTAAGACAGTGGTTCTGGTTCTAGAACTGTTTTCACTGATGTTCCCCCTGAGGAACATATGTTCAGTCGTCTTCTCTGACATGGACTAAACATTTTATAAGAAAAAAAGAGGATTTTATAAATCCAAATGTATGTCAGTTTTTTTATCTCAGAATTTTTACTTATGAATTGAATAAATGTTTAATTGAGGAAAAACACATTTTTTGTTATTATTTTCGGCCATATATTACTTTTTAAATATAAAAATATAACCATTAATGGATAATTGTTCGTTAATTTTCCAATGATAGATTCAGAATATTTTGCTCATGTGCCACAACCTAGACCACCCCCACATTTTAAATGGCTGTGACACCCCTGAAATATAGAGACAATAAATGTACAAGCGCCATAAAAGTAAAAGTTGTGATCAGTGATGAACATGTCTCATTTCAGTCACTGTGAGGACGATCACACTGTAAAACTCTCAACCCCCCCCTTTTTTTTTTGGTGGTGGTGGTGGTGGGAGGGGCCATAGGGACAAAATGCCTGCTGTGCTTCTGTCAGTCTGTTAATATGTATGTAGTTTACCACCACCAGAGGGAGCATGTGAGAGTGAATGAATAATGAGTCACTAATGTGAAGTGCTTTAAGTGGCCAAAAAAGTGCTATATATGTGCAATCCATTTTTCATTATTATTATTGTGTGTGTGTTATTTATTCAAAATGTCAAAGTTCATGAATGTAGCATCAACTGTCATGTTCTATTTATAATAAACAGTTGTTAAAACTGTCACCAGGTAATTCATTCATCTGATGTTTTTTTTCCTCTTTTCAATTTTGGTTCATTATTGACCTGGTCTTAAATATAATTTCAAACAGCATTAAAAAAAGTCTTGAATTTAACGTTCCCTGAGCTGTAGGGTCCCTGTAGAAAATAGATTTGTGTGTCTTCTCACAAATACATTTGTAATAAAACCATAAAAAAAAAACATTGGACTAGAAAATAAATAGTGTGCCCTGACGTCTCGTTTACAGTGAGGAACAACAAAGTACATCTATAAAACTACTCCAGTATTTATTAGGTGTGAAATACGTTATGTACAAACAGGGTGCAGCATAAATGACTATGTCCCCTCTGTAAACGAACACTGTAGGAACATGATGAAGTGGTCCTGGGGTGTCATTATTAATAATCCATACGTGTGTTGCTGCCTAATAAATATAATCAATATTCTATTGAACAGCTGTTCTATCCTCCTAACTTGAGTAACAGACATGATCTAAAACAGTGGTTCTCAAACTGGGGTCAGCGGACCCCTAGGGGGACGTGGCGCATGTCCAGGGGGTACGTGAAATTATTCACGGTTTTGTTTTATTTTTGTTTTATTTTATTTTTATTTTTTGCGGTTTTATTTTGAAATGCGGAAGTTTTATTTTGTAGCGAGCGGGCGGAAGTTTGACGCCAGCTTGACTAAATTGAGACGGAGCGAGTCACAGGCTATTTTTAGCCACCCTGCAGCGAACATGGATCGATTTTTGTGTCCGCCAAGTTCCTCAAGAAGTGGTAAAAGAAATGACAATGAAAATGACAATGACAAAAACAAACGCCCTAACCCTAAAAAGAGAAAGTACATTGATAGTTATATTGAGTTTGACAAGATCATCCCTCTCATTAAGTCTCTGTCTGTCTGTCTGTCTGTCTGTCTGTCTGTCTGTCTGTCTGTCTGTCTGTCTGTCACACACACACACACACACGGTTTTGTGTGTCTTTTGTTCCGTTTATTATTTTAAAATTATTTAAAATTGTTGTTTCTGAAGTGTTCATTTATATTATAATACCTGAAAATGTGGCTGGTTTGCACAAAAGCACTATTAAAAAAGGTTATCATTGTTTCATAATAATCATTGTTGAAGTGGTTTTTTATCATTTTCAGTATCGCAAGGATGAGGGGGGACATGGAAAAATGTCACCCCTCCAAGGGGGACCTGGGCCAAAAAAGTTTGACAACCCCTGGTCTAAAAC
>CM035786.1:3896446-3898946 GCA_020466265.1 Siphamia tubifer | reverse complement strand
TTAATCTAACTGTTTATTATTAATCTGTGTCAAACTCGAGCCAGTGTCGTTGAATCTTCACATATATAATGTTTTTCTTTCACACTGAGCCTAGAGTCGATAGAACAGAACAGACTGAATCATTCATATAAACTATAGATGAGTACGCAGGTCATTTCCAAACCTTTTCCATTTATGTCCTGAAACAAATGTTTATTGAACAAATGTTGAGACTGTCATAAACTATAGTTTTGATGCTAAACATCTGGAGGCAAGTCTTTGTCACTTTTTCAGGTCCCTGGTGTGTGAAGGCGTTACGTGTTACAAAACAAAATCATTCAGAACAAAGGAAAACAGCAGAGCATAGAATCGATGATGGATGAACATGAGGCAGGTGGAACACATGCTAGGAGATGAGGAAGGGTCTGCATCGAACTGTGCTTCTAATGAAGGCAAGAACTGGACAGAGTTTGGAAACCTCTCTCTCTCTCTCTCTCTCTTACTCGCCCAGTCTGTCAGATCCATTTTCATTTTTAACTCCACTCACCACACCATATGTAAAGGCTAGTGTGTGTTTGAAGCATTGCTTTTCAACTGACGCACATATATATATATACACTGAGAAAATCTAGTTAAGTAAATGAAATTAACTTCAAACAACCGTATGCAATTGAATTTAGTTCACTCATCTAGATTTTTTCATATGTGACCATAAAAAGTCTAAATTATGACATAAAGAATAAAAATCAAAACTGCAAGCAGGACCACCGATGACAGTTAATGGTGAGATGACGTCGTACCGTTGGCAGGATGCAATATTCTGACAGAAACGCACACTTTTGTATAAATATGTAGGGGGCGCTAAAGAGCAACTTATGTGAAATGTTGTGTTGAATGGGTGTAGAACTGTGACACTGATAACTGAGGCACATGTCAGTCAAATCACTGTTGGTATGTTTGAACTACAGCCATTTTAATAAAAGTACATTTCTAGGGGGCGCTATTAGCCTAGGATCTAGTCTGTCCCCAGTGGCCGCAAATGGTATTTGCTACGGGGAGACAGACTAGACAGCCTCGGATCTGAAAATCCAAAACAGGTCGGACCAATCAAATCGCGAGGGGCGGGATTGGAGCCCGCCCTGCCTCATGACGACACAAATACGACACGTAATGTTGTAGTCGCAGGTTTGTCGAATATCTGAGATGAATTAGAAATCACGCCAGAAATCCGCATATTCTTCATACAAAAACGACAACAGTTATTTAGTGCCATTTTGTTTTCTACCGTTCTACACTCACCAAATAGCCTACTTAACTCTGTGCTACAATCCTACTACTAGCCTGGTAGCCAAACGCCGACTAGCTAGCTAAGCTGCTGCACTCGTTTTGAGACTACATTCTGGTGTGTTCTTCCGGTGACGCTGTCTACGAAATCTATGTTCATCGCTCTGATTGGTTGGCTCTGACTGGTTACCCATCCAATAGCGTGGCGTTGTGTAAAGAGAAAACTTGACAGACAGCGGTTATCCCGCCCACAAATTCACCTAGACTTTCTAGACTGCCCCCGTAGCAAATGCAGTTTGCGGCCACTGGGGACAGTCTAGATCCTAGGCTAGGGCGCTATAGTAACAATTAGAATGTCTTTAGTTAAATGGACGTAGACCTGGGAGACAGACGTCTGTGTCAAATGTCAGTCAAATCACTGTTGGTATGTCTGAGCTGAAACAATGTCCACTACGGTCATTAGGGCGGCTGTGGTTCAGTTGGTAGAGTGGGTCGCCCAATGACCGAGAGGTTGGCGGTTCGCGTCCCGGCTCTGGCTGCCCACATGTCGAAGTGTCCTTGGGCAAGACACTGAACCCGGCTTAGGACTGACCTTTGACCTTAGAAACCTACTGGTGTATGAGTGTGTGTGTGTGTGTAATGTAAAGCGCTTTGAGCACCATGAAGGTGGAAAAGAACTATATAAATGCAGAACATTTACCATTTTTCCCCGAAAATTTTGCAAACTTTGCGACATCGTAGCACAAAAACGATGTAACTTTTCCTTCCACTGGTCTACATCGTGTTCACTGACTTAGAGCTCAATGGACCCAATGGACAAGGAGGAGTTTGTTAAAATACGATGACAGTGGAACTCCATGACTCAACATGTTTGAAATTTCAATCCAAGATGGCGGACTTCCTGTTGGTTAAAGGGCGTGGCCATCATAATTTTTTTTAATTTGTTCGTTATCATATGATGAACACGTGTACCGATTTTCATAACTTCACTAGGTCGTGATCTGGCCTAATACAAACTATTGACACTTTTCTAGGGGGTGCTGTAGACACTTTACCAACTTTTACAAAACTATATAGACTCACAATTTTAAACACTTCTGACGTGTGTGTAAACTTTGTTGAGTTTTGGTGCATGTTCAGGGGGTCAGGGTAGACTCCCCACACTCAATAGGCTTTGAGCTGGACGTGACTAATGAAATAAAAAGTCAAAATTGAAGATGTTTGAAGTTGTTTCAAT